>JAPFFP010042385.1:0-14175 GCA_026153255.1 Solanum medicagineum | reverse complement strand
AGATAAACCCCACAGTTTGAGATCAGAAAACAAAGGTACAGTAACCAAAACCTTAACAAAACTCAAAAGGGCTTCACCTCTCTCCCTTTTTTTGTCTCTCTATATGTATGTGCTAAGTTGGATTACTATTTTATCCCTACATTAAATAAAAATATTCTAAATTATCTAATTAATAAAATATTACATAATAATCATATCATATTATAAATATTAAAAGTAGAAAGATGCTATAATAATAATAATAATAATAATAATAATAATAATAATAATAATAATAATAATAATAAAATGAGAAAAAGCCTCAACTTTAGAGCAACATACGCTAAAAGTTAAATAATGCTATTACTCCTAATCTAAATACTTATTCTATAATATTTTTGTACAAAATAATAAATTTACCTCCAAATAAATGATAAATATTCATTAAATGGGAAGTCGGCACATATTAACCTATTTATTACATTTAATGAGAATTAAAAAGTTACAAAAAGAAACAACTAGTTTCAAATTGTTCATATTCATCTATTATGTCTCATTAATCTTTTCTTTACTGTTCATTAATGAAAAATCTCATGAGTCAAAAACGTACACCTTCTCTTGCTATTTGTATTTTAGGTCTGTCCACCATTTCTAAGTTTCATGTGTGTTTTATATTTGTCAGAAATTCAATTATATTTGAAAATAGTGTTGTTCTATTTTTTTTGTAGTTGATTTTTTGTTGATAATTATTTAAATAGTATCTGATTGTAAAAAAAAATTTGATGTTATTTATTGATGATTGTAGAATGAAAATTTATTCAAGAATATATTATTGCAGCCGAATAGAGATGAGTTCTTATTAATCTTATAACAAGCTTCAAGAAAATGAGCTAATTGAAATTAAATTTATTTTTCATCAATATAATTATATTATTTTATATATTTATGTATGGTATTTCATGATTAACTTTTTTTTCCTTATATAAGTACAATTTTATATACATCATGTGTTTGACATCATTCATTTTGTACCTTAGAGATGAGCAATATGACGCTAAATTTGTATGTATTTTATTCTCTCTCTCCGTCCTCTCTTTCTCACTCTCTCTCTCTTTATATATATATATATATATGTTTGTGCGTGCACGTGCTGTCAAAAAATTGTATTTTTAAATTGTAAATTTATAATGCCCAAGGGGGGTTACACGTCCAACTACCAATTATAGTAGAAAGATTCATTCTGAAAATGTTCTATAAAATATAAGGGATATTTTTTCTCATTCTTCAATTTAATTTCTTTTACTATATTAAAAGTTTTGACAGAAAGAAAAATTAGAAAATTATTTGTCATATTTTATCATAAATGTCTCTTTATTCTTTAGCTACATCATTAGTCTCTTTTCGAATTTTCAATTGAATATGATGTCAGCCCTAAATTTTTTAAAAATATTGAATAAAAGAACACATCATCCAACCTCACTTTTTAAATGGCCAATACAAATCTTAATATAAATATGGATGATGAAAATTCTAGAATGCATACCAAGGCATTAACAATACAAGGTCATTTTGTAATTTCAATTAAAAATATTAGCATTATTGTTATCTTGCTCTCATGTTGGATCAACATCATACCATATCGTATCAATATTATGGGATGAAACGAGAAGGAAAAATTAAACACGAGTTGCAACATCTGTAAAAGTTGTTAGAAGCTATGTGAACTTTTGTGTAGATGTAATTTTTTCTTCTGTCCTCTCCCTTTTTTCATTGGAGCCTTTTAAAATTTATACGATAAAATATTAAGAGTTTTAGTTTAAAAACTAATTAAATATGGGGGTAATTTTGCAGAAATTTGGAAAATAGAAGGCATGAATTTTGTAGGCATAAAATGGGAAGTATTCATATATGTACGTAGTAACGAGAGGAAAAGGAAATAAAAGTAAACAACAACAACATTACCCCAATGCCTCAAAGGCTTCCACCCATTGCGGGGTAAAGGAGGAGGGTCGGATGTACGCAGCCTGACCTCTATGTTTAAAAACATAGCGCGACTGTTTCCAGATGACCCATGATGAGTGTCGAAAGTAAACAATGAGAAAAAAAATAAAAATGATTGTATATTCTTGTTATTTTAATATTTATAGATACTAATACCCCCAATAATGTAGTAATTACCTTATTCTTCAATTTAGAGCAAAAATTCATACCACTAGACTAGATGTTATATTATTCAAATCAATTTTACACCTTTCAACATTTTCTATTTTGCAAAGAAAAAACTAAAAATTGAAGTAAATTTCTTTTATGTATGGTTGAGTTTGTTTAGAGAAAACATATATTTTGTATAATAAGTTTTAGTCTAGAAGATTATATTTGATTTTTTTTTTGGTGGATGGATGTATATGTAAGCTATTTTTATAAATACATTAATCGATACAAGTTTTAGCATATTTATGAAAACAAAGTATGCGATAAATAATTAGCAACATAAGATCAAGCTTGTAAATTTTAGTAAAATAGTTGGGGATAAATGTGCAACGCACATTTCCAAAAAACTAGTTTTATAATATAGGTGCAAACATCCTTCCTCCTATATATGGCTTGAACTGACATTATACTAAATGATTATATACGATTTCATCCAAATTACATAATTTAAAGTGATTTTCTATGAACCTATGAAATTATCCTAATTTTTTCATAATGAAAAATGATCATGACTTGACAAGGATTTCATGCAAGCTTTATGAAAATGACATTCCAATGGCACTCATAAAAGAGGTATGAATGTTCACACCTACTTATGAATTCATAATGTTGAAAAGACAATGCTCACAGTACATGAATTAATGATGAAATTAGCTACTCCATGATTACCGGATTGATAGTTAATTGTTCCTTTCCACGTGATAAGAACTAATGATTTATGATTTCTATTCCATTGGAATTTGACATAGTATCGGGTGGACTTTGAGGTGGAGGCTTGGTATGGGAGTCTCCACTAGAAATCTCTAGTCCCATAACTATGTGCCATTAAAGGTTGCCTTACAGGCCTAACTATTGAATCTATGTATAGTGTATATTCTGAACCAATTTATGGAGTAGAGTCTATCTTGGCAAGTTATCTCTTCTTTCTTTCGTGTAAGGGAAACATCAGAATTCCATGTTATACCTCGCATGATCTTATTATCGGTTAAGGTTGATATCTCATATACGATTATGATTGAGGATGACTTATTCTTCTTGATGGTCTTCGTTACGATTCTTACTATGCATTGGCCATACTCATGTTTTAATTATGCATTAAATGAATTTCTTATCATGTTAGTTATCTTGGAAATTACATTCATGGCTCATAGCATATTGTAGTCTCTCATACTTGATACATTTTAATATATTGATCACATACTTCTTTTGTCTATATTATTTTATAATATAGGTTCGGACATCCCTCTTCCTATACGTGGCTAGTCACTATATCTTCGAATTCAGAGTTGGTGAATCCTCATAGTCCGAGGACGTTCTTATGATTACACTTAGATTTGTTTCTTTCTTGATTTCAGTTCATATTTAGACATCAAGCTAGCTAGGGCCTATCCTAATAACTCATCACTGAATTAGAAATTTATCAGACATATGATGTAGCTTTGAAGTCTATGTTGTCTTTCACGCCATTTCTATTCTATGATGAGATTGTTAGACTACCTTAGTTTTACTTTCTCATTCTTATATATCCTTACATATCTTATATATGCAATGAGTGTTGAGAGGCTTGATTGAAGTCCCTTAGAATTCTAACTGTCATGTCACTATTGACATCCAACTTTTACACTCCACGATATAAATAAATCATTGAGCTTTTAATTTTTAACAATTTGAAATAATTGGCTTTCGAAATGCAAAAAATATTTTCTCAAATAAATTTTATTTTTTTTATTTCAGGAGTTATTATTCTTAATTATTTTAGGTTGATAGTATTAAAAGCTCTTTAATTAATTCGTATAATTTGTCATGTAGTCAAATTAGTCAATCGAATTCAATTTGATTACTTTTAATTGGTTGAACTTGCAAACGAAGTGGCTAAGTTTTAAATCAAAATATCACATACCCATGTAACCCATTTTTTTGGACCAACCAGCCCAATCTTAACCGTTGAACCCATTTTCCAACTTTTCTTTTGGACTAATTTCTTGGCCCGAATCCTTGGCCCAATCCCAAATGCCCCTTGACCCGGCCCAACCCAATTCCCTTACTTTCAACCATATATACATTTATTACATATATACTCCTGAACGCTGCGCGCCCCTTTCCCTTTTCCTTCTTTCTTCTTCTTTCTCCTTCACGCGTGCATCCCCTCTCCCGACCTTCTTCTTCTTCGACGATCCACTTCAACAAACCGAAGGAGCGACTCACTGAATCAAACCCACAAAACGCCAAATCCCCTGAACGTTCACCCCCTTTCCCGTACATACGTGTCACCATCTCCCCTCTCCTTCGTCCTTGCTCGAAATCGAGCCGTCCACCTCCCCTCGTACCAGCGTTATACAGAGTCCTTTGGGGGGTTTTTGGATTGGAAAATAGGAGAGAATTTGGGGGATTAAGTCGGAAATGAGCCCTAATTTCTACCCTATTTTCGAACCTTAGAAACCCCTATATATATATGTTCTTCCCCACTGCTTGGGAAAGCCGTCGACAATCCAAGAACCCTAGCAAAAAACTTGACTAATCCCAGTAGCCGTTGTTAATGGAAAACCCTAGCAAAAAACTGACTCGATTTGGATAGCCGTTGTTGATTTCCAAAGTTCGACATAGTTCACAAGACCGTCGAACTGATTTTCGAGAAACTCATTTGGTTTTGAGGGTCTTGAAATTGAAGTTTCTTGGTCGAGGAAGACAGAACCGTTGGTGCTGGTGAAAGCTCTCCCTCAGCTCGTCGTCCTAGTTCCTACTTTCAAAAAGGTAACTCCTAACCTTAATCCCATTCTGGAAGTTGCGTGAATCGTTCTTTTCGATGTTCAAGTGTCTTTTGTTGTTTGTTGCTTTGTGACTGCGGCTGTTTGTTCGTGAATGTGCAGGCTCCAATTTTACTCATACTATTACTTGTGTGTCTTTGTTTAGCTTTTCTTCCGAAATTCCCTAGTTTGTTTGAGGGTATTGATTAGTTTAGCTATGTGATGTTGTCATGGTTATTTTTCTACTGAAATATCAGATGATATTAAGTTTTCGTCTCCATTTTCTTTCCTGGAGTGTTGTTTTCATTTATATGAGCTATTAGTCGAGATGTCTGGTTTGAGATCTAACTTGCTAAGCAATCCTGTTTGCTGTGATATCGAGTTTATCTTGATTCTTGTCACTTTAGTCTCTGTTTTGCATGAAAGGTGAGTTTATCTTGAGAGTCGAACATGTGATAATTTTGTGCGGATAAGAGTAAAGTTTGGATTAGAAATCTGATCTGTTATGTGTGGGTCATATAGTCAGCTGTTCAAGCATGTGAAAAATGTGATTGTGCTTCCAGTCTGCATTAAGATCAAAATCTTCTATTTTGAGGAGATTTTGATTCCGTTCAATCTGAAAATCTGACTTTTTTAGCTTGGGAATGCCCTCACAGTTTTGTACATTCGTTGTTTCGTGTTTTTTCTTGTCTGGTTTGTATTCAAGATAGCTGCACACTTCTATTTTGGCATTGGACAAAAGGTTTGAACCAGCTTTCAGTTGTTCATTCTTGAATTCGTGGCAGAAGTTCGTTTTCTTAAAGCCATGTCTGCTTCTAGTTATGTTCTCTGCTTCTGGTTTTTGGAAAGAGATGTCTAACTGCAGAAATGATCTTGTAATGCATGTATTTTGTCTTAAGAGTCTCTTCCTTAGTTATGCATTAACTTTGGGGTTCAGAACTTAAGTTTAAAAGTTTTTTCCTGGCTGCTGTCTGTGTTTTTGACTGCTGAATGACAACCAAATCTCTTGAAATAATTGTTATCTGGTACAAGTTCGCTGCCTGAAGGTTATTATCCAGTTCTCATTCCTACTGGCTATCTTTTTCCCGTTTAAGATTTTTAAGGCCATGTCCAGGTTTAAATTCTGTTAAGCATGTCGAACTTGAAAGTCAAATGTTGCTTTTTGCTTATCGTTATGTTCCTTGTTTCTCTTCTTTAAAATGACACTTTGGTTACTGGATAGTAACTTCTTCAATACTTTGTTCAAGTTTCATGTTCTCCTTTAGCTTGTTTGCCTTATAGTTATTTATCCATCTCTATAATAGCTCATAAGCGTTTAATAATCACCTGTGGTTTGGTTCGCTTACCCGAACATCATCTTGTTTAATTAGAATCATGAAGTAGCGTTATAGTTTGTTGCAGTGCAGATCCCCAATCTTGTTGAATTTTGGCTTTTTTTTATTTTGTTTTCTTTCATGTTATTAGTTCGCTGATTCTATTCATACTCTGTACAACTTGCTTTTCTCTATTTTAGCATTGTACTCATTATTTTCTTGCTCTTTCTATGTGAACCTGTCATGAGTCCTAGTGGACTCATTCTTGCCTTTGTGCTGGGCCGTCTGAGCCCATATTCCTTTTCGAGTCAGCTTTGGGTCGATTGCCAGAGAAAGAAGCTGTTATACAGGTTCCGGGAAGGAAGAATTGCACTATATACACTAATATACAGGGTGTGTACAGCAAAGTTATGACAGGGATATGGGCCAAAAGCCCAAAGTTAGTAGCAGCAAGCAGGAGCAGAAAAGGGCCAGACAGGCCCAATTTTCATAAAATAGGGCAGGTAGAAGATTGGCCTGCCAAGCCCAATCTTTACTTTATCTTACCCCTTTTTTATGTTTATTTATACTTATTTGTGATATTTATTGTTTTGACTAACATTTTTGTAGTTGTTTCAATCTAGTTAAATTCCCCAATATTGTCTCCATTTATGTCAATTTTCATTATTAATGATTTTTAAGTGTTAAAGTAATCCGTGCAATTTATTTGTGGGTTTGAAATGTTGGTGAATGTTAAGCTTAAACAATTTTTTGCAAAAGTGGTCAACTTTTTGAAGTTCAGTCAAATTCTTTTAAAAAATCTAAGCCAATTTCTTTTAAATTTAATCAAGTTTAGTCAAATTCTTTCAAATTCAGTTAAATTTTTTCAGATTTAGTCAAATTCTTTCAAGTTTAATCAATTTTTTTCAAAAGTAATCAATTCCTTTCAAGTGTAGTCAATCCTTTCAAATTCAATCAATGCTTTCAAATTTAGTCAAATTTTTTCAAATTGAGAGAAATGCTTCAGCTGCACTACTGAGAACCCTACCTCAGAGGTGCCTCCTCAGATGGAAATGAGAGGCTGAGGTCGACCGGCAAGGACTACTGGTGTTCCTGTGACACCAACCACTCTACCTGCTCCCACCATAGAGGTTGACTTTAGAAGACCCAAATCCATGCTTACGCAGTTGGTAGCTGCCCAGAGCATGAACTAGGGTTCACAGACTCCCATTTCTAGCTCTCATGAGCCAACATCTACCTCCATACTGAGAGACTTTCTGAGGGTGAACCCATCTGTCTTCACGGGGTCAAAGGTTGAGGAGGACCCTGAAAACTTTACTGATGAAATATGGAAGGTGCTAAAAACCATGCATGTGACTGAGACTGAGGGAGTTGAGCTTGTTGCTTATCATCTCAAGGATGTTACTAATATTTGGTACAATAAGTGGGAAGAGAGTTGAGGTGAGGATATTGAGCCCGCTACTTAGGAAGAGTTTGAGTGCCTTCCTCGATCACTTCTTTCCTCAAGAGTTAAGAGAGGCAAAGGTTGAAGAGTTTGTGAATTTGAAATAAGAGGGGTTGATAGTCAAAGTGTATAGCTTGAAATTTATCAAGTTATCCAGGTAAGCCCCAGAGAGGGTCCAGGACATGAGAGCGAGGATGAGGAAATTCGTGTCTGGGTTAGGTAGACAGGTGAAGAGAAACAAGGCAACATTGCTGATCCTGGGTATGGACATTTCCAGAATGATGGTCTACGCCCAGAAAACTAAAGAGGATAAGAAGAAGGACAGAGAGGAGCATCTGAGTAAGAAGGTCCGATCAACAGGGCCTGAGCCCAGTTAGAACAAACAGGGTAAGGGAGATAAGTCTTACTTCCAGAAGAGGTCCTCAGGCTATCTCCATCTTCAGCCAGTGCACCATCCCCGAGCTAGAGATATGATCAGAGGTCCTAACGTCAGCCAAACTTTAGGGCACAGGGTGCATAGTCTCAGGCAAGTGCAACTCTGGGTTCTAAAGGAAAGCCACCTTGTGGGAGATGTGGCAGGATACATTTGGGAGAGTGTAGGGATGGAGGGAATGGTTGCTATAAATTTTGCCAACTGGATCATTTTCAGGGAGAGTGTTCGATGTGGGGTAATAAGGCCTAGTCCCCTACTACAACGCCACCAACGAGAGATAATCAAATAGGTGTTGCACCAGGGGCAGGCAGTGGGGCAAACTATCTGTATGCAATGGGGAACCGACAGGATTAAGAGGTTGCACTAGATATTGTGACGGGTATGCTTTGAGTCTTTACCTTTCCTTGTTATGCTTTACTTGATCCAAGTACAACTTGTTCTTTTGTGTTGCCATATATGGTGAGTAGATTTGATATTCTTCTTGAGTGCTTTCTTGAGCCGTTTTCTATTTCTACTCCTGTTGATAAGTTCATTCGAGCCGAGAGAATCTATAGAGACTGTGTAGTGTCCATCTACCATAGGGATACTCTTGTTGATTTGATCGAATTAGAGATGGTCGATTTCGACATGATCCTTGGCATGGATTGGCTTCACGCCTGTTATGCCTTTGTTGATTGCAGAAATCTAAATGTGACTTTCTAGTTTCCGAACGATCATGTTCTTGAGTAGAAGGAAGATTCTGTTTCACTGAAGGGTAAGCTTATTTCTTACCTCTAGGCCCAAAAATTGATCTCTAAGGGATGTATCTATCACCTTGTGCGAGTCATGTTTGATGATGTTAAGCCCCCTACTCTTGAATCTATTCCAATTATGAGTGACTTTCCAAATGTGTTCCCTCAAGATCTGCCCGGATCCCTCCTGACAGAGAGATCAACTTCAAAATTGATGTTCTTCCGAAAACCTAGCCTATTTCTATACCACCCTATAGAATGTACCCTGCAAAGTTGAAAGAGTTGAAGGAGCAATTGAGGGATTTGTTAGAGAAAGGATTTATAAGGCCGAGTGTCTCTCCATGGGATGCTCCGGTCTTGTTTGTCCGAGAGAAGGATGGTTCTCTGAGGATGTGTATTGACTACCACTAGTTAAATAAGGTGAATGTCAAGAACAAGTATCCCCTTCCGAGGATTGATGATTTGTTTGACCAACTTCAGGGTGTCACTATTTTCTCTAAGATAGACCTCAGATCAGGCTATCATCAGTTGAAAGTGAGAGAATGTGACATCCCAAAGAGGGTTTTTCAAACTTGATATAGTTACTTCGAGTTCTTTGCGATGTCATTTGGGTTGATAAATGCACCCGCAACCTATATGGACCTAATAAACAGAGTATTCAGACAGTATCTGGCATGTTCGTGATTGTGTTTATTGATGATATCTTGGTTTATTCTAGAGATGAGGAGGAGCATGCCAATCACCTCAGGATCACTTTGTAGACACTTCGAGATAATGAGTTATATGCAAAGTTTTCTAAGTGTGAGTTTTGGCTTAAGTCCGTGGCTTTTCTAGGTTGTGTAGTTTCTAGAGATGGGATTCGAGTGGATACACAAAAGATTGAAGCGGTCAAGAGCTGGCCTAGACCAACCTTCCCGACTGATATAAGGAGTTTTCTGGGATTGGTTGGCCATTACCGCAGATTTATTGATGGGTTTTCTTCCATATTCACACCGTTGACCAAATTGACTCAGAAAAAGGTCAAATTCTAATAGCCTGATGAGTGTGAGCAAAGCTTCCAAGAGTTGAAGACGAAGTTAACTACGGCACCGGTATTGACTTCGCCTGATGGGACAGATGGATTTGTGATTTACTGCGATGCTTCAAGGGTAAGATTGGGATGTTTTGATGTATAAGGGAAAGGTTGTTGCCTATGCTTCTAGAAAACTTAAGGCGCATGAGAAGAACTATCCCACTCATGACTTGGAGTTTGCAGCAATGGTGTTTGCTTTCAAACTATGGTGCCACTATTTATATGGAGCACATGTCGACATATTCATAAACCACAAGAGCCTGCAATATGTCTTCACCCAGAAGGAGCTTAACTTGAGGCAAAGGAGATGGATTGAGTTGCTCAAAGACTACGACATGAACATCCTCTACCACCCTAGTAAAGATAATGTGGTTACTGATGCTCTTAGCAGGTTGTCCATGGGAAGCACCGCCCATGTGGAAGAGAAGAAGAGAGAGTTAGCCAAATAGGTTCATAGACTGGCACGATTGGGAGTCCAATTAGACGAATCAGGCGAAGAAGGAGTTCTTGTATAACATGGGCCGGCATCATCTCTAGTAGTGGAGGTAAAGGAGAAATAAGATCAAGACCCTGTTTTATTACTGTTGAAGGAGGATGTGCATAAGCAGAAGGTGATGGATTCTCCAAAGAGGGAGATGGAGTATTGAGTATCAAGGCAGATTATGTGTTCCTGATATAGATGGTGTTAGGGAGAGGATCATGGCAAAGGCCCACAGTTTCAGATATTCCATCCATCCTAGGGTCGACTAAGATATATCATGACTTGAGGGAAGTCTACTGGTGGAGCAAAATAAAGAAAGATATTGTTGAGTTCTCTTCCAAGTGCCCGAATTGCCAACAAGTTAAAGTTGAGCACCAAAGGCCATGTGGAGTAGCTCAGAACTTTGAGATCCTCTAGTGGAAATGCGAGATGGTCACTATGTACTTTGTCGGGGGTTTACCAAGGTCCGCAGAAAGCATGATTTTATTTGGGTGATAGTTGATAGGATGACCAAGTCTGCACACTTCTTGGCAGTCAAGACGACGGACATCATGGAAGATTATGCCCGATTATACATAAGGGAGATTGTTAGACTGCATGGAGTCCCTTTGTCTATCATCTCAGATAGAAGAGCTCAATTCATTGCCTAGTTTTGGAGATCTTTTTAGAAGGGTTTGGGTATGAAGGTGCATCTTATCACTGCTTTCCACTAACAGACAGATGGCCAGGCAGAGCATACTATTTAGACGTTGGAGGATAAGTTGAGAGCCTATGCCATTGAATTTAAAGGTAATTGGAATTACCATTTTCCTTTGATAAAATTTGCCTACACTAACACTTCCCATTCGAGCATTCAGATGGCCCTATATGAGGCACTCTATGGGAGGAGGTATAGGTCACCAGTTGGATGGTTTGAGGTAGGTGAAGAAAAGTTGATTGGACCAGACTTAGTTCATCAAGCTGTGAAGAAGGTGAAAATCATTCAAGAAAGGTTGAGGACTACCTAGAGTAGACAAAAATCCTACACAGATGTTAGAAAAAGAGACTTAGAGTTTGAGGTTGATGATTAGGTGTATTTGAAAGTGTCGCCCATGAAAGGTGTGATGAGATTCAGAAAGAAATGGAAGTTGATCTAGAGGTATATTAGCTCTTATAATATCATAAAGAGAGTGGTCAAAGTGGCTTATGAGCTAGAGCTACCATCAGAGTTAGAGGACATCCACCCAGTCTTCCATATTTCCATGCTCAAGAAGTGTTTGGGAGATTCAAAATTGGTTTTGCTTATTGAGAGTATTGGAGTGAAAGATAGCCTGAGTTATGAGGAGATTCCTATTCAAATCTTTGATCATCAGGATCACAAGTTGAGAACTAAAGAGGTTGCACCTGTCAAAGTGTTGTGGAGGAATCATTTGTAGAAGAAGCTACACGGAAGGCGGAGGAGGATATGAAGTCCAAATACCCTCATTTATTCTAGCCTATTGATGATGAGAGAGTTGATAGTAATAAATTCCCTCTAAATTTTTAATTTCCATTCCTTGATTCCTCCTTTCATTCTCAGTATGATAGATGATAGAGTTCTAGAGTCCGAGTGAGGATTGATGTGTGATTATATGATTGATTTACTTGTTGAATTTCTAGATTTATAGATTGCATGAGTAAATGAGGGCTGGTTGATTGTTGGAGTCCATAGGGTGATTCATGCCTTGACCAAATTTCCTAGGTTTCTCTTCATTCGAGGACAAATGATCCCAAGGGGGAGATAATGTAACAACCCCTAAACCTTTCTATCTGGTTTGGAGTATATGTTGCAGATGATGCTGAGGAAAGACTGAGAAAAAGTTGCAGTAGAAAGTTTACGAGAGCCTCTACAATTCGTATTTAGATTTACGGCTCATAGAGGAGATTTCATAGTAAATTCCAGTAACTTTAGTTTCAAGACCCTTCAGCTTACGAGAGGAGTTGACGACTCATAAAGTGTATTACGACTCGTAGAGATGGGTTTCATGACAAACTCCAGTGAATTCCAACTTCAGATCCCCTTGTTCACAAAAGGTCATCTACAACTCGAAAAATGGTCTACGACTTGTAAAAGAGGTCTACTACCAATTTCCAATAACTCAGAGTTTTGGGACTTCAACGGAAGTGGTCTACGACTCATAGAAGGGGTCTCATAGACCCAGACGACTATTTTACTGAGGGGTATTTTTATCCATTCTGATTCTTATTTGAATAAACCCTAGGTAGTTTTAGACTTGTATAAGGTCTTAAAACAAACCCTAAGGGAATTCATTCTTCATTCGACACCTTGGGGAATTCGTGAGAGAATAGACGGAGAAACAGGAGCTAGGGTTTCCAATTCAAGTGTGAGGATTGGCTAAGATTCGATTGTTTATTCTATTCCCAAGTATGTAAGGCTTAGCAAAGTATGAAATTCCTTTCTTTTATATGCCCCTTTTGTGTTCTTGAGTCAAAGATTTGGAGAATAGTAGAGAGTTGAGGAATCCTATGATTTAAATAGTACATTCTCGCATTTATTTTGAGATTTCCTGATAATATATGTGGTACTTGTTGCATTACATAAAATTTCATACGAAGTTGAGATGAAGTTTTACTCTTGATAGCATGAACCCTAAATTTCATGATTTTATGAACTCCTATGCATATTTCAGAGTTGAGGTTGAGTTGAGTAATTTGTGCATGACTTAGTATGAGGAGCATGTTGCAATGAGTCACATATATCACTCTACATGACTAACTAGTTTGCACTATCTAATGAGTTAATTTGAGTGAGTCTAAATGACCATTTGAGTCTGAGTTGAGTTGATTGGTTGCATTGATTGATTGAATTGTTGAGTAATTGAGATGAGTTGAGATGAGATACCCCAAAAGTGTTGAGTTTTGAGTTGATTGATTGAGCATTGAGGATTGAGTTGACTGATGAGTTGAGCATATTTTAGTCTTGGGAAGAGTATTGAGCACCAAGCGGGGAGCGAGTATACATCTACTTTAACCCACAAAACTATGTTCCCAACGTAGGATAGTCGTTACAGCTCATTCTGGCAACTCTTATCCCACAAGTGGACATTTACTCTGGATCCAAGAGAGAGTTGATCCCTCGTTTTCGTGGAAAGTTAAGGGTGGGTGTGGCAATGACGTCGAATTCATTGTGCATCACCAAACTAAAGGTGGTGGGATTAGATGTCAATTAAGAAAAACTCCCAAGCAACATTGTTTGAGCATGATATTTTAGACCAAGTCTATTTCTACCGAGTATATTTTCAAAAGCATGTCTTTCACTAAGCTTGCATGTGATGAGTCGAGCATGAGTTATTGAGTCGAGACGAGTGAGTCGAGCCTTATTTCTTGAGTTATTTTACATATCAGTATATTTCATATAATGGTGTATATTTTGGCCTGCAACGTTTTATGAGACAAATACAAGTGATATGACTATACTAAATGAATTTTCGTTGCCCATCAAACCTTTTTAGTAGTACCAGACTCAAGGAGAGGATCTCAGCACGTACATGTTGAGACCCAGATTCAGCACACTTCCAGAGTTGGTGAGCCCTCCTTGTTCTCCGGTGGAGGCCTTTTAATCTTCTGTTGATTTAGTTCTTTTCTTTACTTTCAGTTGGGGTGTTTATAGCCTATCATAACACCATTTAGATTTGTAAAGTAGAGTCTTCATAGATGTTAGACCCCGTAATTCTTTAAATTAAGGATAATTATCCAATTGGGGAACTTTGTTGTGGATGTCGTGTAAT
>JAPFFP010042384.1:0-14175 GCA_026153255.1 Solanum medicagineum | reverse complement strand
TAAATGAAAGACTCTATTCTGATTTTCCAGTGTGAAAAATGCTTTCCATTGAAATAGGGAGGTTTGGTTTGAGAGGTACCCTCTTAAACAGTGCTCTAATGGTTTGATTCTGATTTGCCATGATCTTTTTCTCACATGTGGTTAGATAGAAAAATATAGTGAGAACAGGCTCTGATACCAATTGAAAGTGCAAGAGAAGGGGGGTGAATTGAATTTTCTTTGCTTTCTTTTTAACTTAAGCCAGTACTTCAGATAGTCAAATAGTATATCAGGTAGTCAACTAAGGCGATTAAGTAAGTAAGCAGAAAAGTAAAGTGCATAAAAAAAAATTCAACACCAGATATTTTTATACTGGTCGGATTCAATGTGAATCCTAGGTCCAGTCGCCTTGGGTTGCAAGGGATATCTCTTTAAGACTTCAATGGAATGGTAGTTACAAGAATTTTAAATAAAAACTAAATTCAGATTTCTTTTCTCTCTCTTTTTTTGGTTTGTCTTTTGATACAAACCTCTCTCTTATTTTTTTCTTCTTTTCTCTCTCTTTTCTTTCACAGTAACTATTCTAGAGATTACAATGATTTTATAAAGATGAAGAGCATTGAAGAAAGGCTTGAAATATAGTAGGCTTGTATGCCTAAAGAGATATCTGAATGCCTCCTTATATTTAAGAGATGGCATCCCAAAGGATTTGATCCTTGGAATGAGGTATTGATGAATTCTCTTTCCAAGAATAAGGGAAAGGTGAAGGAAAGGCGATCATTTTGCAATCTTCCTGATTCTTCTCAATCGTGTAGATCCTTAATGATTGATAATCTTCCTGATTCTTAGCAACGGACAGATCCTTCTTGATTTGAAAAGATCTCTGATTGATATTGTGTCTTCATAATCTATGCGCAAATCTCTTCTATATCTTTTCCTTTTTCTTCTTTTAATTTTCCTTGATTGACCTCTTCAGATTTAATTTTCCATAAGAATTGATTCCCAAATTTGAGTTTTTCTTTTTTCTTTGATTTGCTTTCCATCAAGGTTGTTTCCTCTTTTACGTTTTTCCTGAAAATAATCATCATTCAAAATAGACTAGCACCAACAAATTCCTTCAAAATTTCCTATTGCTAGTACTTGTATCATGCTATTGAAGTTGATATTATTTAGAAATGTTTGGTGGTCTTGCATTTTTGTTTCTAAAAGGGCAACTTTGGGTGGTCTATGCCAATCTAAAAGTGATCTAAAATTTCGCCTAAAGTCTACACCATTTCCTATTTTACAGTTCCAGATTGTAAGATTCATGGAATTATTTAGAGGTGGGTATGGGGCTACTAAAATTTGGTTCCCCCCTATCTGATTCTCCTCCACCGTCGTTGGGTTGAGGGTGACTATGAAATGTCCTATTTCTTTGTTTGTTGGGGCTCTTATGTCTATTGAGCTTTTCCTTAGGTTTGGAGGACAGATTGGTATGCTCTTTTTTTTACAAATTGTTCTTTGAAGAGTAAAACCTGTATTTCTCTTAGGGTTATTATCTTTGTCCGTGTCTCTCTCATCACTAGAAGGGTTCCTTCCAAGTCTTCTAGATTTTGGGTCTGTTCTATGTTTGGTGCTATCCCATTTAGTATTAGATGAGGCTGAGATTGAGGTGGTACCTGCGGGGCCTGAGGTGTATATATAGGCACCACCATCACTGGGGACTCCTCTTGCCTGGCTAGTGTTATCGGAGAGCTTTGGGGATGTGGTTCCATTGCGGCAGCATGTGTTGGCCATGGGAGATCGTTTTTTCCATAGCTGGAGTGGGGAAGAACTGGGTTGGCATATGGTGGGATCCAGGTTTACTGGTGACATCTCGAGGTTCTAGAGAGGGCTCAGTAAAGGCATTTCCCATGATGGAAAAGAAAGAAGGGTATCTATGGTGGTGATGGGATCATAGGGTGCTAAAACAGTGTTGAGGCCCAAAATGGTTGTTCAAGACCTCTATCCCCAGCCTCATCCCTTCTGAGACAATGTGGGAGATGAATATTGGGTTCCTTATCACTGTGATGACTACCCTTCCCTCCACTATTGCTAAGAATGATAGGGCCTGATTTTGTAGACCTATTTCTAGCCATGATGATGGGAATTGGCTCTGTGGTGGTGCAGAAGTTGCATTGTAGGTATTCCCTCCCATTGTCACAGGTATGGAGGAGCTTGGTTGTTCATTGGAGTTGTTCATGACTGTTGGTAACTAGAGTGTGTGGGAGTTTGGAATGGAGCTCTATTTAGGTTGTGGCAGCATTGATGGGATGAAATGGGGAGCCTTGGCATTATTCTCTTTAATAGGTAAGTCAATGGATACGCCTTTAATTGGAATGCAATTTATTTGGGTATTATTTCCTTTAATAGAAGGGTTGGTAGCAAGAATAATATTTATAGCTTGAACGTTGGTATCTATATTATCTCCAAACTTAGAGGGGAATGCGCTTACTAATATTGGATTTGCTTTGCCCTAGGGTCCCTTTTGTGATCTGTTGGCAGATTCGCCAGCTGGGATATTTTCCTCTTCCACCGTGTTGGTGTTGAATGTTATGGATGGTGGGAAGTCCACATCCATATCTTGCAGCTTTGATTGTGCTGTTGTGCCTATCCTATCATCTGGGCTGATGTGGTCGTTAGCTAGATAAGGGGGTGATGTGGTCGTATTTGGTTAGACGTTGAATTAGGGGTTAATTTAGGTTTCATTATTTTCGTTTTGTTAGAATGGTCAGAGTCCAGCTTTGGGTCGACGTTTCTCATCTCATGGCTTTCGAAATTAGGCTTAATTCATTTATTATTATTTTTATTAGATTTGATGTCAGTTGTTGTGACGTCGATCTCTGATTTGTTCGGGGTTCAAATACGGGTGGCTCGACAGTGTTAGAAAAAAAAGCAAGTGCCTTGGGCCTCTAAATTTTAGGGGCCTCAATTTTTATTTTAGTAATAATAAGTTATAGATTTTTTTAGAAAAAATTTTAAGTTCTACTTACAGTAATTTTTATTTTGTATAAAAAGGAAGAATTATTAGAATAAATTTGGCACATTTGGAGTATGGTATGATCAATTAATTATTCTTTAAAGTTTAAGGTCTCCCTTCGATTTTTGTCTTAAGCCACTAGTATGCTTGAGCCGCTCCTGGGTTCAAATCTTGTTCACGAAATTGTTTTGTGCTGGGTATGATTTGTTGAGGGATGGGGGGTTATGCACAGATAATTGATTGCTTTTCTTGTATGTAAAAGTTTTAGATTCTAGGTATTTACTTGTGCTTGCTTCAAATAACTTTACGCTTATACCTTGGTTGTTCATTTCGGTGTTCTTGATTGATCGTTTGTTAATCCTCTTATGTCGTGGGAAGGTGACCATCTTCCATTGCTATGCCTCTGTCTTTGCCTCATTACTTCCTTCTTTGCTCGACTGCTGGTCTGTTGGTACTGTTTCCCTTCTCTTATTTGAGGGTCCATCCTTCTTTTCCCGTATACAGCTGCTTGTATTATGTCCTAGTAATCCGCAGTTGTTTCAGAAAATGTCCAATTCTTCATATACAATTTGTTTTTTGTGGTTTCCAATGAATACGGCTTTCTTAACTAGAGCGTTGAGTACGACTTCAATGCATATTCATGCATATCTCCGTCTTAAAGATTGGGAGGTACATATGTCCGTTTTAACCAGTTTTCCCATTGTTTGTCCGACTCTCGCTAAGATTTGATGGTCATAGAACTCAATTGATAACTATGGCAGCCTGATCCAAATAGCAGACGAGTTTTCCTTTGCTTCCGATGAAATGAAGTTTGGTGTCCATCTTCTAACTGATAGGAAGTAGCCATTTAAGAACCATGGTCCATTGTGTAAAACTTATCTCATGCTCTCGTCTTTGTAAAATTTTGCGATGTATTAGTCATACCCTAGATAAATTAGAATAATTTCTTCCGAAACATTCCATGATGTTTTCAGCCTTGCCTTCAAATATTGGTGGCTGATCCTCTTTCCCAAGATTTTTATGATGGCTGAGTATATCCATGGTTTGTAAATTCATTGTTTATCTGCGTCCATGAACGAGATATTTCCCAGGTGCTCACTATCCCGAGTTTGGTCTGGATCGTGAAGTGGATCTGCTGTTTCACAGAGCATTATGTCCATTCGTTGTAGTACAGTGTCCTATTGTGGGCTTCTTCCTTTTGTGTCCCTCTCCCCTTGCCTGGGTATGGTGATGTGAGAATACTCTTGAATGATGACTTTTGGGTTTAATTTGCTTTATTATGTTTGAGTTATCCAAAAGGTCTTATCTGCATTCTTCATCTTTGTTTCCCAGTGTAGCATTATGGTTGTTGGAATCGACATCGAATAAGTTATATGCAAGGATCCTAGATGGTGTATTCAGCCTTGTTCTTTCATTCTCTATGCTAATGTCTCCATGTCCCGATGCCTTGTCTGCAGCTTTCCCTCTGTCAGGTGGGTCAATTGGCACTTCGATTGACATTGCCTGCTTTGGGAATAGTGGATCGCCATTGACTCAGAGTCCTTGCATTTAGTTGATCCTGGAACAATCTATTTAATTTCTTAAGAAGAAGTACAAATTGTAATCAATACAAGAAATTATATACTGAAAAAACTTTTTAAAAAAATGTGTCTGTATTATTTAACTATTGCCACATATTTTAATACTTGAAGAAAAAATAAATTATTTAGCTACAACATTTTGTTTCAAATAAGTTATTGCGGCTAAAAGGTTACTATTGCTATGATAAATTTTAACTCGAGGCAAAAATTAATAATTAGCTACAAAACTTTACCATAGAAAAAAATCTACAGCTATATCATTTAACTATTGCCACAATTCCTTATAACTCAAAGCAAAATATTTTATTTAGCTACCATGTTTTGTTTCAAATAATTTCTTGTGGCTAAAAGATTATTATTGCTACAATAACCTTTATCACGTAGCAAAAACATATGATTAGCTATAAACTTTTATTGTAGAAATAAAGTTGTAGCTATTAGACAATTATTGCCATGATTATCAACAATTAAAGCAAAAGTAAAGAATTAGCTTCATCAATTATAATTTTTTGGTAGAGAAATTTTACGAATTTGCAGATAGCTATGAAATTTAAAATTTTGCGTATATTACTACGTAATAGCTATGAATTAAAAATTCATAGTATAAATTTTGTAGCTATAGATACATTGTGTTTTAGTGAAATGTATATATGTTAGGTATTAAAAACCTCCGTGAAGCTTTACTCTGTCCTATTATTTACTATACTCTATGTCACAGACTTAAACCTTCGCTAAGACTTCCACGCGGCACTAGTCGATTTGCTCACGATTCTTTCACGATCTTGCAAATACTAATAAACCTTTCAAATCTTCATCGCTATGGGAACGCTAGATTAAGAAGACATGAGAGCTTTTAGAAAGAAGACTTCTTTAACACTTGGAAGATTGCTTAAACTTTCTTGGATGGCTTGTACAAATGAGTGGCCCTCCTATACTACTACCTAGGGGCCAAAGTGTAATTAATAATTACTTACAAATCTCTCACTTATTTACACTTTAGTCCCCTCTCTAGAATCTTCCATACTATTCTAGAGGGAACTAAAGACTACAAGATATTTCTATACAATCTCTAGAGAGTTCGACACATTTCTAGAGTGTTCCACACTTCTCTAGAGTCTTCCATACATCTCTAGAGAGTTCCACACATCTCTAGAGAATTCCACACTTCTCTAGAGTCTTCCACAAATCTCTAGAGAATTCCACACTTCTCTAGATCTTCCAAGGAACTTTAAGAGCTATCCACAATGTTCTAGAGTCTTCCAGAAACCTCTCCAATACTCTAGTTCCTTCTCCTTGAGTCTAGATTCTTCCTTATTTTTAAGAACAAGTGGCGGGCTGTCACACATTCCCACACCTGATGTTTCGACGTCCTCAGTGCAATGCTTTTGTTGGAACTCCTTGTCTCCACCTTCGGACTGCCAGAAGTCTTCGTGCCATCACATTGTGGTCTTCTCTGGAATTCACTCCCTTTCCGTGCCCAAGGAGGACAGTTGTAGTTGGATGTCCTTTCTCCCTCTTGGCTTCCTTCGATGGCTTCTCCTCTGATGACGTTTCCTCTTAGTGGGCGTGGAACACGATATTGGCTTTTTACCCTGGAACCCCTCCACAAGCCGTAAGGCCGATAGCTAAACTTGTCCCCCTAACTTGGGCATCTGCACTAAGGGCACCATACAGGAACCTCCTTGCTCCAACACCACGAGTTTTTGGAGGTAGGGGTCGATCACCATATGGTACTTCATAAAAAGTTCCTGTCTAAGGATGATGTCAAAGAGATCCAACGGGGCAACATGGAAGTTGGTTTTACCATGCCACTCACCCAACACTATGTCGACTCCTTGAGAAACTCCACACAGAGAAGTCATTGGCGCATTGACTGTCCTAAGTTTTGCATTACTTGCATTATATTTCAGCCCTAACTTGGTTGTTGCAAACTTGGTTACGACGTTAACCTCTGCGCCTGTGTCGACCATGGCACGAACGGTTATCTATTGATCGTGATATCACGTATTGTGCATGACACTCCTTTAGCTTCTCTGGTTACCGCATGATAGCTCCACATAGCCTAATCACGCCTACCCGGGCCATGTCCGAATCTTCCCCCGATTCGGGTGCCTCTTTCTATACCATCTGCTCCTTCCGTTCTTGCAATATGGCACCAAGGCTCTTCAGTTCGGGGTACTTCTTGTAACTATGCGGCCCTCTGCATATGTAGCACTTAAGATCTTTCTCGGGCTGTTCCTTACCGTCTCCGCTGCTTTGTCACCCGGACCTCCTGTTATCAGGCCTACTGGTGTCATGATACTTGGGATTTGGCTTCCAACCCTTTCTTTTGCCACCATCTCCCCCACCTTGGTCATGACTACCATCCAAGTCTTCTCCCCGGTCTTTACCTCGCCTGTCATGTCGAGAGTCCATTAAAGCCTCAGCCTGTGTGATGGCCTCGTCAATGGTCCTAACTTGTTGGCGTTCCAGCTCCGTCCTTGCCCAATTTTGTAGGCCATCCATGAAATGGAACATCATATCATCGTCTGTGAGGTTGGGGATATGGAGTGTAAGGGTAGTAAACTCCTTCACATAGGCCCTTATGCTACCCATCTACCTCAGCTCCCTGAACTTTCGCTTTGCCTCATAGATGATGTTGTTCGGGAAGAAGGCCTTCTTGAAATCGCTCTTGAACTACTCCCATGTGTCAATGGAGCATAGCCCCTTCCCTTCTCCGACTCCTCTAATTTCCACCATAACATGGGCATCTCCGTCAAATACAACATGGCTGTGTTGATCTTCATCTCATCATTCCTCACCTTGTTACACTTGAAGTAATTCTCCAAGTGCCACAAGATGTTCTCCACCTCTTGTGCATCTCGGAAGCCTTTGAAGACAGGTGGCTTGGGAGCCTCAATCTTGGCCTCCATTTCCCCAACAATCCCTATGCATCTCCCAACAACCATGCCTTCCTCGAATGCCCTCATCCTTGCAATCATAGCCTCTATGGTAGTGTCTATGGTCTTCATGGTGGCGCTCATGGCCTCCATCTTGCTTAGTGACTCCATGAGCCGGCACTCTAAGGAAGTGATGGTCTCCATCAGCTCGTACTCCGCCACCTGACATCCGCCCAACGCTTTTCGAATGCTATCATTCTCCTCAAGGGTGAATTCCTCTAAGGCTTGGAACTTACCACGAACTGATTCAAGCACTTTCCCAAGAACTCTACTACTTTTCTAGCAGCATCCACCCTTGTGACCCATCCTTTGTCGAGCGTGACGTTGGCGAGATCTTCGCCTCGTTCATCATCACTCAATTCAGCGGTCAAAAGTGAGTGGGTTGTTATGGCCTCGCTTGGTGTCGGTTCGACTGGTACCTCCTCTATCTTCTCGGAGCTTTTCTTTCCCTTGTGTTTCTTGCCAACATTCAACATAACGTTGGCGGTGCTGGTGGCGTTGATGTCTCCTCTGCTTTCTATGCTTCCCTTAGTACGAACCTGCTCTGATACCACTCTATCACGGACTTAGACCTTTGCTAAGACTTCCATGCAGTTATAGTCGATTTTCTCATGACTCTTTCACGATCTTGCAAATACTAGTAAGCCTTTCAACTCTTGATCACTAAGCGAATGCTAGATTAAGAAGACAAGAGAACTTTTAGAAAGAAGACCTCTTTAACACTTGGAAGATTGGTTACACTTTCTTGGATTGTTTGTACAAATGAGTGTCCCTCCTATTTATAATACTACCTAGGGGCCAAAGTGTATTTAATATTTACTTACAAGTCCATCACTTATTTACACTTTAGTCCCCTCTCTAGAATCTTCCATACTATTCTAGAGAGAACTAAAGACTACAAGATATTTTTTATACGATCCTAGAATCATCCACACATCTCTAGAGAGTTCCACACATCTCTAGAGTCTTCCACACATCTCTAGAGAATTCCATACTTCTCTAGATTCTTCCACACATCTCTAGATAATTCCAGACTTCTGTACAATCTTTCAAGGATCTTCAAGAACTATCCACAATGTTCTAGAGTCTTCTAGAAACCTCTCTAAGACTCTAGTTTCTTCTCCTTTACTCTAGATTCTTCTTATTTTTAAGAACAAGGGGCGGGCCGTCACATCTAGCTTCATATATTTTTAGTATTTTTGTAAGCTATGAGCTCCTCCCTTGGAGCATTTAATTATCTTATGACCCCTAGCCCACAAGTTTAATTGGTGATTGAATAAATCAAAAAAAAATATGATAGGGTACGTGGTCTGTGTAGAGAAATATAGCAGATGAAAATTGTAATCAAAAGACCTTCTGCGAGCCAAAGATCGTTAAGATCAGAAGATTCAACTAAATAAGAGGAAGCTTTGTTATGAGAGAAGAGTTCTTCAATTAGATTCAATTTTTGGTTTGGGTTGTTGTTTCCAAATGCCTAATGGTCATCCTTATTTAAACTTATGTAGGGATGCTTCTCGACATTGTTCTACAAGAAAAATCTAGATATTATCTTCTAAATATCTAATAAAAAGCTAGATTATTCTATTATTTACTACATATATCTTTCTAAAATAACTAATACTCTAGAATATCTAGATTTTTCCTAAATAGAAATATCAAAGATATTACTCCATAAAATTCTAGAATTTTACAAAATATCTAGGATATTTTGTACCACCAAAAAATCATCTTTACTTTTCAAACACCCACTTAAAGTGATTTTTTGGAAATTATCTGGCGCTTATGGTGGAGGAACTCAAACGAAGCTTTGAGTCACACTTTGGTAAAATTCTTGACAGTTTCTTTTGGACTCCTCTTGCTTCTTGAAGTGAAGAAAATTCTTTATTGATAATTGATCCATGTGAATAGTCTCCTAGTTGAATTTTTGAGTTCCCTCTTTCTCTTAGCTCCTCGACAATTGCATTTTGTGGAGAACACATATGATGGAAAAGTTTGAAACTAGAGAGTTCAATGGTTTAGAAGCCTCTTTATCGAGTGTAACTCCATGATATAAAGATGGTTTATCAATATTAACTCTAATGATCCAACCATCAATTTCCTGCGAAGCCTCGACATCATAATAGGATCTACCAAATTGTGTTGCTTTTTCGTTAAAGTTCCTCTTGTTGGCTACAAGAGCATTTTCTTCCCCTTCATTTACAAATATAATCTCTATTGGCATCTGGTCAACTCTTGTTGCTATGGTATTCTCAACAAATAGAATGAACTTCTGTATAAATGGAAGTTTTACACCGCCAGGGATTCCTCAAACACCTGTTTAACATTTTAGCTCTGTTTCTCCACTAGTAGAGGTTTGAGATGATCCCATTTATCTGCAACATTTACACATAGGAAGTGCCTTTGATCAAAATCAAAGTATGTGAAAGATTCCCAAATGACCTTCCACTTCTTAGACAAAATACTAGTTCTTGCTAAATCTACTGGCCAGCAGAGAAGACAAGGGATGTGATGTAAAATGTGTTCAGGCAACTTAGAGATCCTATCTACATTAACTGCTCTTTTATTTGTGTTGGTGATCTCTGTCATCTTTCCCTTTTTTCTATTGAACTTTGTCTATGCCCTGTATTTTTGTTTCTTTGTCTATCTTTCACTATTTCCACATTGGCCTTTTTGCCATCAATCATATGTAGTTTCCATTTGCTTTTGCTCTGTAATGCATACTGGGATTAGGTGTTACTATTTGCTTTCTTATGTAAAATAGGATGGAGGAAATATCCTTTTCCCTCTATCACATTTTACATAAGAAAGAGAACAGTAACACCTAATCCCAATTCGCACGACAGAGCAAAATTAAAGCTTATGGAAACTACATATGATTCGATGGCAAAAAGGCCAATGTGGAAATAGTGATAGATAGACAAGGAAACGAAAAGCCAGGACACAGACAAAGTTAAATAGAAAAAAGGGAAAGATGACAGAGATCACCAACACAGATAAAAGAGCAGTTAATGCCGACAGGATCTCTTTGAGTTGCCTGAACACATTTTACATTACATCCTCTGTCTTCTCCACAGCCCAGCAGATTTAGCAAGAACTAGTATTTTTTCTAAGAAGTGGAAAGTCATTTGGGAATCTTTCACATCCTTTGATTTTGATCAGAGTTGCTTCCTATATGTAAATGCTGCAAATAAATGGGGTCATCTCCAACCTCTACCAACGGAGAAATAGAGCTCAATTTTAAACAGGTGTTTGCGGAGTACCTAGGGGTGTGAGATGCCATTTATACAGAAGTTCATTCTGTTTGTTGTGAATACCTTAGCAACCAGAGTTAACCTGAAGTCAAGTAGAGATTATATTTGTTAGTGAAGGTGAAGGAAATGTTCTTGTAGCCACCAACAGGAACTTTAACGAAAAATCAAGAGATATGTTGCATGATCATTTCTCAGATGGTTCAAGATCACCTAGAAAGAAGGAAGAACCTTCTCATTATTATAGCAAGAAGTTGCTCATATGCTATCGATGTGGCAATATAGGACACATAAAAAATATTATTGAGCCTAGGAGGATAATATAATATGGCTCAAATTGAGAAAGCTACTGAAAAGGAAGAAGAAGAAAAAGATTAAGGAAAGTGCTTCTTAGCTGAGGCTCGAGAAATAGATGTCATGGTTTCTATCAACCTTTAAGAGTTTGGATCGAGATTTTAAGATATAATGCAGTTGATCACATGGAGAAGAAAGACATTGATGTCATTAGTATGAAGCAAGAAACTTTTGAAGATATTTATACTGATGATACGATAGTTATTGAAGAAATCAAAGAAGTGGATCCTTATGAAGTAGTATCTCAAAATATATATACTAGCGGTGATGTTAATGGAGAAAGTATTGAGGGAGATGTATTAGAAGTTGAAGTCTCTGATAAATCATTAGCCATATCAAAGTCAATCGTGGCTTTTATCAAATACTGGAAGTAAATAAAGAAGATGAATAACAAATAGATGAAGAAACTGATCTTGAAGGCCAAGTTTTAGATAGAGTGAGAAATGACATAATTTTTGAAATCTCTGAAGTTGATAAACATGTTATTAGATCTGGTGGTAGATCCTATTATGATGTCGAAGCTTCACAGGAAATTGATGGTTGGATCATTAGAGTTAATAGTGATAAACCATCTTTATATCATGGAGTTACACTCGAAAAAGAGGGTTCTAAACCATTGAACTCTCTAGTTTCAAACTTTTCCATCATAGGTGTATCTCTAGAAAATACAATTGTCGAGGAGCTAAGAGAAAGGGGGAGCTCAAAAACTCAACCAGGAGACAATTCATATGGATCAGTTATCGATAAAAAATCTTCTTCACTTAAAGAAGCAACAGGAGTTTGGAAAAAACTTTAGAGAATTTTACCAAGGTGTGGATGAAAGCTTCGTCTGAGTTCCTCCACTACAAGCACGGGATGGTTTCCAAAAAATCACTTTAAGGAGGAGTGTGAAAAGTAAAGATGATTTTTTGGTGGTACACAAGATCCTAGATATTAATTTGTCGAATTCTAGAATTATGTAGAGTAATATCTTTGATATTTGTATTTAGGAAAAATCTACATATTCTACAATATTAGATATTTTACAAAGATATTTGTAGTAAATTATAGAATAGTTTAGATATTTATTAGATATTTAGAAGATAATATCTAGATATTTCTTGTAGAACAATATCTAGAAGCATCCCTACACAAGTATATATAGGGATGACCATTAGGCATTTGTAAACAATGACAAACAAAACCATTATCAAAAGTGATCTAGAAAAAAACTTTTGACAAATTAGAATGGTCTTTCATAAGAGAAACCTTCTATACTTCAATCTACCTATCAACCTAACTAAACTAATAAGGTTAGGTATCTCATTAAAAGAGTACCCTCTCGGTAATTAGAGACTGCATGGATTTCCTTTAATCCCACAAGAGGAATTAGATAAGACGACCCCCTATCCTCATATAATGTTTTGGAACACTATCTCAAAAGATTGAAAGGAAAGTACGGGAGAAGAAGTTTATCAAAATCAGTATATCATAAAAGGGGCCAAAACTAGCTCACCACTTCTTCTCAGATAATTCGGTTCTTCTGAGTAGGGAAGACAAAGAGAATCCCCACCATAAACCAAATTCTTTTAGGTATTAAAAACCTCCATGGAGCTTTACTCTTTCCTATTATTTGCTATACTCTAGCTTAATATATTCTTAGTATTTTTGTAAACTAGGAGCTCCTTCCTTGGAGCTTTTAGTTTATGTCCCCTAGCCCAAAAGTTTAATTGGTGATTGAATATATCAAAAACAAAAAAATTGTTATATGGTATGTGGTCTCATGTAGTTAGAAACAAGTTACTTGTTGGGAGAAAGGTGTACGAAAGATCGAGATATGGTGAGATGGATAAAAAATTTTGCATACAATCACAAAGAAAATATTATCCTTGAACACATGTTTATACCAAATTGTACATGGTCATACCTATACTACATATTCATGTAATTTGCAATAATTTGAGTATAGAAAATCACAATACACAAGAAGAAACTAAACACAAAAAATACATAACATAAAGGTGCTTATATACTTTTTATTAATAAAAATTAGTTTACGAATACAGGAAGTATAAATATAGTTTTGTGCCTAAATTTCTTTATCCCATATATAGGCAATTGCTTGAGCTTAGTATTAACAAAAAGAATTACCAACACATATTTAGCACAAGAAGATTGTCATAGAGTAGTATCATTAGTTTTACAAACTAAATAAAAACAAGTAGTACCTTTATGGTGTAACATATTTTTCCTTTCACTCCAATTCATCAAGAAAACACTAGCAATTAGCAACACATATATACATATTACACTTTCTTGAACAGTTGGAATTCTTGAGTATGGAAAAAGTGATGAAGTTGGAAACATAAACTCCTGTGGTAATATCTTATAAGAATGATCATTCATGTGTGAGAAAAAGGTGAATGAAGGTCCACCAAAGATAAGGGTCGTGTAGACATTTTAACCTCCAACAAACAGAAAGCTCTTTGCAAGCAAGCAATGGACCTTTCTGTGTTGTTTGGGATTTAGTTCGCTATAATCATTTTCTTAATTGTTGGTGACCTTTTTGTACATGGTAAGCGAGATGTTAACAATCACAACAAGCATTAGTATTTCTCAAGCACGGGCCATTATGGCATCTACAACACCTGGGCACCTAGCATAAGGCACCATAACCCTTATATTTTTAGGACTTCGGAACTTACCCTCAGCATGAGCTCTCTTGGCCTCACTACCCCTTCCCTTACCATTTGAAGTCTTGGGAGCATTCACTTATTGATTGAGTAGGGTTGCAAATGTTGTCACTGCTTTGGCCATTTCCCATAGAGCATTACGAACCTCTGCATTCGACATATCACCATCTTGAGTAGCTTGAGACTTATCCTGAAATATAACAGTGAGGGGTTAGCAATAAGCCCTAGCGGACCTAACTCTATCGCACAACATGGATCATGAAGAAGTGAAACATTTCCTAAAAAGTCTCATAGCCTCCATCTTATAGTTGTGGTGCACAACACAACTATGAATAAGACTCTAATCGACGTGGTGTGTTGGACTCCGAGGATCTATCAACCTAGTGCTCTGATACCATCTTTGTC
>JAPFFP010042383.1:0-14177 GCA_026153255.1 Solanum medicagineum | reverse complement strand
TCAAGCTCCAGGTTGCTTCGGGGCTTTGTATATGTCTAGAGCTTATGTTTATATTGTACAGTTAGTTGAGGCGGGCCTGTCTCGACCCTTGTCAGATGTTTCTCTCTATTTAGAGGCTTTTTAGACTATGTAAAGTGGAAGTGAAGTCTTGTCTCGTACTTTAAACATCGTGGCCTCAACGGCCTAAGCTTATGCATTTCCTTTTGACTTGTTGTCACTGTTTATCTGTTTAAGGCATGTTAAAGGTAGAAACCCCTTATAATATGTATAGAACGCATATAGTTATAGGTTGGTTCTCCCAAGCCTTATCGGCAACGGGTGCCGGTCCGCCCTACGGGACTTAGGGGCGTGACACTTTCAAGGTTATGTGGTGTCGGGGGAATGTTATTGAGGTGGATCTGAAAAAAATGAGATGA
This sequence comes from Solanum medicagineum, assembly GCA_026153255.1. Classification (NCBI taxonomy): domain Eukaryota; kingdom Viridiplantae; phylum Streptophyta; class Magnoliopsida; order Solanales; family Solanaceae; genus Solanum; species Solanum medicagineum. The sequence continues at coordinate 13,761 of JAPFFP010042383.1, read as the reverse complement.
TTACAAATTGGCCAAGACCTTTGACCCCGTCGGATATTAGAAGTTTCTTGGGCTTAGCAGGTCACTATCAGAGATTTGTGAATGGGTTCTCTTCTATTGCTTCTCCCATGACTAAGTTGACCCAAAAGAAGGCTAAGTTTGTGTGGACCTATGAGTGTGAAAAAAATATCCAAACCTTGAAGGATAAGCTTGTGTCCGCTCCATATTTTGTCTCTACTGGAAGGGTTGGAAGGATTTGTAGTGTATTGTGATGCCTCCCGGATTGGTTCGGGTTGTGTTTTGATGCAAAATGGTAAGGTGATAGTTTATGCCTCTAGGCAACTCAATGTGCATGAAAAGAATAATCCTACTCATGATCTTAAATTGTCCATCATGGTGTTACTTTGAAACTTTGGCGTCATTATTTGTATGGAGTGTATGTTGATGTGTTTGCTGATCATAATAGTCTCCAATATGTGTTCACTCAAAAAGATCTCTACTTTAGGCAACGAAGGTGGTCTTCTTAAGGATTATGATGTGAGTGTGCATTATCATCCCGATAAGGCTAATGTTGTGGCAGATGCTTTGAGAAGGGTGTCTATGGGTTGCCTATGTAACGACCCCAAAAATGTGCCTAAAAATGTGCCTCGAAAGTGCTTGGAATAGAAATTTCCTCATATCTTAAAATCTGTGCGCAATATAAAAAATTGACTTCATATTCATGTTTAGGGGGTCAAATTGAGTGAAAAATAGATCTAACCCTAATTTAAGAGCAAACGATTAGCAATTTCAATTTTCCAAGAATGAAAATTCCAGTGAGGTTTGCGTTCCCCTAGCACAACACGGCTAGATCATGTAGATGAAGAAATCTTCATTTCACGACAGGTCTGCCACGTGGATCTATGTATTTTTCTACCTAGTTAATTTTTGTGCGATCCATGACTTTTGGCTCTTGGGCCTAAGTGATCGCAAACGTGAAAATACCTATATTTAGCCATTTCTCACCTTCATATCATTCTAAAAGTTTCCTAATACTCATTCAAAAACTTAGACAAATATTCTAATCATAAATTCAAGTCTCAAACCTCATCCGAATCTAAGGATTTCCTCTCAAGCTTCAAGTCTCCACCTCCAATCTTCATCAAGTTCATGTCCAAATCTAAGGAATGTGGGTTTCTTTCATGGGTTCCTTTCACCCATTATGCTCAAGCTCTCTTTTCTTAAGAATTGTATGATTTAAAGTTGATTTACTCATGGGTCTTATCAATTATGGAAACCACTACACACTGTGTTGGGGTCTATGAAATTGTGACTGTTTTACTATTTTTTAAGATCTATTCTAAGATTTGATGAAAGCTTTTCATGTATATTGCTTGAGGGTGCTACTAAGTATCTATTGATTGTTTAACAATGAATTTTCTATCATGATAAAACTCTTGAATTTCATGGTTTTACACTAGCACTACACACCCTCTAAGTGTTTGATAAAATGTTCGGTTATGGATTCTTGAGGAATTGAAAGTCCAATGTATGTCTTATGAGTTGAATGACTATATCATGATAGAATGATGATGAAATGGAATGTATGTGTATAATGATGAAAGGAGTGTATATATATATATATATATATCATATTATCTCTATAATGTTGGGGATGACCAAGCCTAGCTCGGAGGATTATTGGCTCAGGTGATCTATTGAGGGGTTGGTGCCTCGATCGTCTAACTCGAGGGGGTGGTAGGCCTATCTAAACTTGTTGGGGTTGGTACCCGTCAACCGTGAGGGGGGTTTGCACTCCGTCAACCTTGGTGGGGGGAGGGGTTTGTACTCCATCAACCTCATGAAGGGATTTGTACCCCATGCACCTCTCCAAGGAGGTGGTAGCCCTTGGATTGCACTATAATAGTCACTCATTACACTAGTATTATGCCCTAATAAGCATGATTTTAATTCAAGTATCATTCATAAACATCATATTGATTGTATGCTATCTATTGCTTATGCTTATGCGTTTTGTCTATGATACCTATCTCTTGTTATATTGCATCCTGCATACTTAGTACATTCAGATGTACCAACGCATACTCTATGCCTACATGATATCACCATGTAGGAACTGGAGCACTGCTTGATTATCTTCGTCCTCCACTTTGCTAATATGATTATCTCTCAAGATTGTGTTAGTCCTCCAATCCGGAGATGTTACTTACGATCTCTTCTATGTACTAAGACTATTCTTTTTATGTTATGTTTTAAATATGAGGGTGATCCTGGTTGCTTGTCGTGGCCCCCACTCTTATCTATGTAGTAGAGGTGTTGTTTGACATGTTATGTATCTATGCCATGAGCCTTAACTCTTTTGTTCCGTGATGTTATGATATGGAAATTAACCTTTAGTCCCATTACTCTTTTTGTGTCTATCTCCTAATGTCATATTTTACTGCTTTCATGACCATGGATGTTAAGGATATGCTATGAGGCTTGTTTGGGGTTCCTTGTGGTTCCCCATTCGCAGGTCACGTCTAGTCCCTAGGCTTGGGTCGTAACAAAGATGGTATCAAAGCACTAAGTTGTTAGATCTTCGGAGTCCAACACACCGCATTGGTTAGAGTCCTATTCATGGTTCTGTTGTGCACCACAATTATGAATAGGATGCTATGAGATGTTTTAGGAAATGCTTCCCTTCTTCCTGTTCAAATTCATGCTGTAGAGTTGAAGTATGTTTTTCTCGCTAATGATTGTTCTTTGCTATCCTATATCATGCCTAACACAAGGAGAAGACGAGCCCGTACACCCAAGGAGCAACCAGCCAAGGGGAAGCTTAGGGATGCTCTCACCTCACTTGCACAAGTTGTGGCTAATCAAGCCAATCATGGCCCAAGCCCGTCATGCTCCTACACTGGTCTCTCGGGTGAGAAACTTCATGAGAATGAAATCCCAAGAATTCCATGGGTCAAAGGTGAATGAGGACCCCCAAGAATTCATTGATGAAGTCTATAAGATTTTGTCTATCATGGGTATGAGGTCAGAGGATATGGAGGAGTTGGCGGCCTGCCAACTCAAAGGGGTAGCACAAATATGGTTCACACAATGGAAGGAAGAGAAGTAAGTCAACTATATGGTGTTTTGGGAAGATTTCAAGGCATCTTTCCTTAATTTGTTCTTCCCTCTTGAACTTAGTGAAGCTAAATTGAAGGAATTTATGAATTTGAGGCAAGGGCCTATGAGTGCGAGGGAGTATGCCCTCAAGTTTACCTATCTCTCTAAGTATGCTCCGCATTTGGTGGTCAACTCAAGATCTATGATGATCAAATTTGTGATGGGTGTTTCCAACTTGGTTAGTGAGTCGTGCCAGTCCACCATGTTGATTAGTGACATGGACTTGTGACATTTGATGACCTATTTCGAGCAAATGGAAGAGGAGAAATTAAGGAAGAGATGGGGTAATAAAGCTAAGAGGGCCCGTTTTGAGAGTATGTTCCAAAGGAGTGGTCGGTTCCATCAAGGCCAAAGGTCTACTTATTTATTGGATAAGAGGTTTGCAAATGATTTTTCGAGGGCCCAGGTGCTAAGGGTGTGGCTCCTATTGATATATGTCTGAAGTGTGGTAAGAGTCATGGTGGCCCATGCTTGAGAAATATCATTGCTTGTTATGGTTGTGGGGAAACGGCGCATAAGGCGATAGATTGCCCTCGGAACCACAACAACGGAAAGGAGGTTCATCCACAAGGTGCTAATGTGGTCCTAATAGGGAGAGGTGGCTGACAAAATGGTGCTCCTAGGCACAAATAGTTTTATGCTTTCCAAGGAGGTAAGCGGTTGATGAGGTGCCTGACATCGTTACCAATATGTTGAAATTCTTTGAGTTGGATGTGTATGCTTTGATTGATCCGGGTGCCACTCTTCCATTTGTTACACCCTTTGTTGCCAAAAAGTTTCATGTTGAGGCCAAATTGTTGCATGAGTCATATGAGGTGTCTACTCCTACAGGTGCATCTATTGTTGGTAAAAAGGTCTATAGAAATTGTTCCATTTGCATATTACATAAAATGTTGCCTTATGATCTTGTTGAATTGGACATGGTTGATTTTGATGTCCTTCTTGTAATGGTTTGGTTGCGTGCATACAATGCTTCTACTGATTATAGAACCCATAGGGTTAAATTCCAATTCCCAAATGAACTCTGTCCTTGAGTGGGAGAGTCTTGATATGGTGGTCAAGGGTAGATTCATCTCTTGCATTGAAGCCCGTAAGTTGATATCTAAGGGGTGTCTTTACCATGCTATGAGGGTAAGGGATGTGTAGTCTAAAGTCCTTCCCATGGTGTTTGTTCTGGTTGTCAATAAGTTCCTTGATATCTTTCCATATGACCTTCTCGGTGTTCCTCCCAAAAAGGAAATAGATTTTTGTATAGACCTCCTCCTCGATACTCAACCCATTTCTATTCCCCCTTGAAGGGTTTAAATAGACCAAGCCGATCACCTTGGGAGCACCGGTGTTGTTTGTGAAGAAAAAATATAGGTCTTTTAGAATGTGCATTGACTACCATTGACTTAATAGGGTCACCATCATGAATAGGTATCCTCTACTAGGGATTGATGATTTGTTTGACCAATTGCAATGGGCTAGGCGCTTCTCTAAGATTAATCTTCGGTCTGGGTACCATCAAGTGAAGGTGAGGGAGTGCGATATTCCTAAGATGGCCTTTCGGACTAGATATGGGCACATTGAATTTATTGTCATGGCATTTCGGTTAACTAATGCACCGGTCATCTTCATGGATCTAATGAATAGAATCTTTAATTCATACCTTGATTCGTTTGTTGTGGTATTCACTGATGATATTTTAATCTATTCTCGTGGTAAGGAGGAGCATAGGGCTCATTTGAGGGTTGTGTTGCAAAGATTGAGGGAAGAAACGTTATATGTTTATTATAAAAAGTGTCAGTTTTGGTTGACGGAGGTTGCATTCCTAGGACATGTGGTATCAGGGGATGGTATTAAGGTGGATCCTAAGAAGACTGATGTGATTAGGAATTAGCATAGACCATTGACCCCGTCAGATGTTAGGAGCTTCTTGGGCTTAGAGGTTTATATCAGAGGTTTGTGAATGAGTTCTCTTTTTTTGCTTCCCCTATGACAAAGATGACTCAAAGGAAAGCCAAATTTGTGTGATCCAATGAATGACCACTGGAAGGTTTAGAGGGATTTGTTGTGTATTGTGATGCTTCTCGGGTTGGTTTGGGTTGTATGTTGATACAAAATGGTAAGCTCATAGCCAATGCTTCTAGGCAACTCAAAGTACATGAAAGGAACTACCCTACCCATGAACTTGAGTTAGCTGCCACTGTGTTTGCAATAATGATTTGGCATCATTACTTATATGGGGTGCTTGTTGATGTGTTCACCAATCATAAGAGCCTCCAATATGTCTCACTCAAAAGGATCTCAACTTGAGGCAATGGAGATGGGTAGAACTTCTTAAGAACTATGATATGAGTGTACATATCATCCAGGTAAGGCTAATATAGTGGTGGATGCTTTGAGTAGGGTGTCTGTAGGTAGCCTAAATCATGTTGATAGTGGTGATAAAGAGGTGGCTAGAGAGGTGCATCGGTTGGCTAGATTGGGGGTTAGGTTGGAAGAGATGGATAATAGTGGCATTGTTGTGGTTGATGGTTCTAAGTCTTCCTTTGTTGATGAAGAGGTAGCAAATCAATACTTTAGTTACTCCTTTTTAGAATTGAAGGCCTTGGTGCAAGAGTGCAAGGTAGAGGTTTTCTCCCAAGAGGGTGATAGTGCTCTTAGGTACCAAGGTAGGTTGTGTGTGCCTTGTGTTGATGGTTTAAGGGAGAAAATCCTTGATGAGGCCCATAATTCTTCTTATTCTATCCACCCCTGCTCCACCAAAATGTATAGAGATTTGAGAGATGTTTATTGGTGGGGAGGCATGAAGGGGACCATTGCAAAATTTGTATCCGATTGCAATAGTTTTCATTAAGTCAAAGTCGAGCACCAAAGGTCGGGTGGCCTAACCCAAGACATAGAGTTTCCTAATTGGAAGTGGGAGGTGATTAATAAGGACATTGTGGTTGGGTTGCCTAATACTAGAAAGGATTTTGATTCCATTTGGGTTGTGGTTGATAGGATGACAAAATCGGCTTACTTTCTACCGGTTAAGACTACATATGGGGCTGAAGAATATTCTAGATTTTACATTGATGATTTTGTAATGTTGCATGGGGTTCCTTTGTCTATCATGTTGGGTCATGGGGCTCAATGTACTTCACACTTTTGGAGGTTCTTTTAAAGGGGTCTTGGTACAAATGTTAAGCTTAGTACGACCTTTCACCCTCAAACGGATGGCCAAGACGAAAGGACTATCCAAAACATTTGAGGACATGCTTAGGGATTGTGTATTGGAGCTTAGAGGTAGTTGGGATGAACATCTTGTTGATTGAGTTTGCCTACAACAAGAGCTATCTTTCTAGCATCGTTATGGCTCATTTTGAGACATTCTATGGTAGGCATTATAGATCACCGGTTGGGTTGTTTGAGGTTGGTGAGGTGGCCTTATTAGGACCAGATTTGCTTATGGAGGATCTTTAGAAGGTTAGGATGATTGGAGAAAGGATGAAGACAGCCCAAAGTCACCAAAAGTCCTATGCCGACGTTAGGAGAAGAGATCTTGAGTTCAAGGTTGGGTGTCACCCATGAAGGGTGTGGTCTATTTGTTTAAGAAGGGAAAGTTAAGGCCAAGATATGTTGGTCCTTATAGGGTGATGAAAAGGGTTGGCAAGGTGGCTTATGAGTTGAAATTGCCTAGAGAAATGATTTGGTTCATCCGGTGTTTCATGTGTCCATGTTGAGGAAATGTGTGGGTGATCCGAATGCTATTGTACCTCTTAATGTTGTGGGTGTGGTTGAAGACAATTTGACCTATGTAGACGTTTCGGTTCAAATCATGGATAGGCAAGTGATGAGATTGAGAAACAAAGAGGTCGCTTCCGTTAAGGTCCTTTGGAGGAATCAACAAGCTGAAAGTGCTACTTGTGAGGCCAAAGTGGACATGCGAAAGTGATATCCTTACCTTTTCCACTTAACTCAAGCCTAAGGTACTAATCTAAGTCCCCTTGATGATCTTAAGTATTAAGCTCCGGCCCCCTATCAATGGATACATGCATGTTTAAATTGACAAGTTCAAGATGATTTTACACTTATGATAAGATTTTTTAAATGATGTTTAAGTGCATTGTTGCATCCTTATGTGGGCTAAAATTTGTCGTGTTTACATCTCTCATACACGTCACTTTGACATTCGGGAACGAATGTTCCCAAGGGGGAGATATTGTAACGAACCAAAAAGTGCCTGAAAATATGCCTCGAAAATACCCGAAATCATAATTTCCTCATATCTCAAAATTCATGCGCGATATCGAAAATTCGACTTCATATTCTTGTTCAGGGGTCATATTAAGTGGAAAATGGGTCTAACCTTGATTTAAGAGCAAACGATTAGCAATTTCAGTTTTCCAAGAATGTAAATTGCAGTGAGGTTTATGCGCCCCTGGCGCGACGCGGCTAGGGTGCGCAAATGAAGAAATCTTGATTTCACAACAGGTCTGTGATGTGGACCTATGTATTTTTCTGCCCAGTTAATCTTTGTGCGGTCTAACACTTTTGGGTCTCTGGCCTAAGTGTTTCCGAACGTGAAAATACCTATACTTAATCCATTTCTCACCCTAATATCATTCTATACATTTCCTAATACTCATTCAAACACTTAGCCAAATATTCTACTCCTAAATTCAAGTCTCAAACCTCTTCTAGATTTAAGGATTTAGTCTTAAGTTTCAAGTCTCCATCTCCAATCTTCATGAAGTCCATCTCAAAAGCTAAGGTATATGGGTTTCTTTCATGGGTTCCTTTCACCCATGATGCACAAGCTCTCTTTTCATAAAAATTGCATGACTTAAAGTTAATTTACTCATAGGTCTTATCTATTATTAAAACCACTTCACACTATGTTGTGGTCTATGAAATTGTGACTGTTTTACTCTATTTTGAGTTATAAATCTATGATCTATTGTAAGATTTGATGAAGGGTCTTCATGTATATTACTTGAGGGTGCTACCAAGTATCTTTTGAGTGTTTTACATTGAATTTTCTAGAATGATAACACTCTCGAATTGCATGGTTTTACACTAGCACTACACACCCTCTAAGTGTTTGATAAAATGTTTGGTTATGGGTTCTTGAGGAATTGAAGGTCCAATATATGTCTTATGAGTTGAATGACTATATATTATAAAATGATGATGGAGTGATTATGAAAAGGAATGTATGTATATAATGATGAAAGGAGTGTATATATGATATTATCTCTATAATGTTGGGATGACAAGCCTAGCTCGGGGGTTGTAGACCCGCGTAACCTATTTAGTGGTTGGTACCTAGATCACTTAGTTCGGGGGTGGTAGGCATGGGTAGCCTTGTTGGGAGTTGGTACCCATCAACCTTGATAGGGGTTTTGTAATTTGTCAACCTTGGTGGGGGGTTTGTACTCCATCAACATACTGAAGGTGTTTGTACCTCATGCGCCTCTCCAAGGAGGTGTAGGCATTGCACTATAATGCTGACTCCTTACACTTGTATTATGCCTTATATAAGCATGATTTTACTTCAAAAATCATTCATACACGTGATATTGATAGTATGATATCAATTGCTTATGATTATACTTTTTGTCTATGATGCCTATCTCTTGTTGCACTGAATCCTACATACTTAGTACATTCAAATGTAGTAATGCATACTCTATACCTACATGATTTCACCATGTAGGAACCAGAACACCGCTTGATCATCCTCCTCCTCCACGTGGCTAGTACGATTCTCTCTCAAGCTTGTGATAGTCCTCCATTCTAGGGACGTTACTTACGATCTCTCTCTATGTACTAAGACTATCTCCTTTTATGTTATGTATTGACTTTGAGGGTGACCCTGGTTTTTTGTTATTGTCCCTACTCTTATCTATCTAGTAGATTTGTTGTTAGACATGTTATGTATCTATGACATGAGCCTTGACTCTCTTGTTCCTTGATGTTATGATATGGAAGTTTGCCCTTAAGCCCCTTTCTATTGTTATGTCTATCTCTTAAATGTCATATTTTATTGCTTTCACGACCAAGGATGTGTAATGATAAGCTATGAGGCTTGTTTGGTGTTCCTTCGGGTTCCCCATTCATCGATCGCGTCTAGACCCTTGGCTTGGATCATGACAACCTCGCTCATATTGATGATGGCGGCAAATAGGTGGATAGAGAGATCCATCGATTGGCTATATTGGGGGTTAGGTTGGAGGAGGTTGATAATGGTGGTATTGTGGTTGTTGATGGTTCAAAATCTTCCTTGGTTGATGAGGTAAAAGGAAAGCAGGAGAGGAGGTTCTTGGTGAGGCTACCAAGGTAGGTTTTTGTGTGCCTAGTGTTGATGGCTTGAGAGAGGAGGTTCTTGGTGAGGCTCATAACTCTTCCTATTCTATCACCCCAGTTCTACCAAGATGTATAGAGATTTGAGGGATGTGTTTTGGTGGGGAGGTATGAAGAAGGACATTGCTAAATTTGTATCTGGTTGTCATAGTTGCCAACAAGTCAAAGTCGATCACCACAGCCCGAGTGGCCTAACCCAAGATATACAGATTCCTACTTGGAAGTAGGAGCAAATTAACATGGATTTCGTAGTTGGATTGCCTAAGACTAGAAATGGTTTTAATTCTATTTGGCTTGTGGTGGATAGGATGACAAAGTCGGCTTATTTCCTACTGGTTAAGACTACTTGTGAGGACGAAGACTGTGCTAAATTATAAATTCATAAGTTGGTTAGATTGCATGTGCGGCCCTTATTTATCATATTGTATTGTGGTGCTCATTCACTTCTCACTTTCTGATGTCCTTCCAAAGAGGTTTTGGAACCAAGGTAGAGCTCAGTACGGCTTTTTACCCTCAAAGGGATGGCCAAGCCGAAAGAACTATCCAAACTCTCGAGGATATGCTTAGAGCTTGTGTTTTGGAATTTAAGGGTAGTTACGATGATCATATTCCATTGATTGAGTTTGCTTTTAATAATATTCATCATTCTAGCATTGGTATGGCTCCTTTTGAGGCCCTCTACGGTAGGCGTTGTGGATCACCAGTTTGGTGGTTTGAAGTTGGATAAATAGCTTTATTGGGTCTAGATCTGGTCATGGAGGCTATGGAGAAGGTAAGATTGATTAAATAAAGGTAGAGAATAGCCCAAAGTCATCAAAAGTCCTATCCCAATGTGAGGAGAAGGGAGCTTGAATTTAAAGTTGGTGATTGGGTCTATTTGAAGGTTTCATCCAAGAAGGGTGTGGTGCATTTTGGTAAGAAGGGTAAATTGAGTACAAGATTTGTGGGTCCCTATAGGGTGTTGATGAGGATTGGGAAGGTGGCCTATGAGTTGGAGTCGCCTAGTGAAATGGACTTGGTTCATCCGATCTTTCATGTATCCATGTTGAGGAAATGTGTGGGTTACCCGAATATTATTGTTCCATTGGATGTTGTGGGTGTTGTTGAAGAAAACATGACTTATGAAGAAGTTCCAGTAGAGATCTTTGATAGACAAGTGAAAAGATTGAGGACCAAGGACATGGCTTCCATTAAGGTCCCTTGGATGAATCAATAAGTCAAAAGTATTACATAGAAAGCCGAGGTGGACATGCAAAAATGATATCTTTATCTCTTCCATTCTACTAAAGCGTAAGGTACTAATTCTAACTCTTCTATGTGACTTCATATCTCATATGTCAGCCCTATATGTCATTAACATGCATTCATGTTTATGTTGACAAGTTCATGATGATTTTTAACACTTATGTTAAGATTTTGAAAATGGTGTTTAAGTGTATTGATGCATTCTCGTTGGGACTGATTTCTTTATGATTAATCTTCATACATAAATTTCTTAGATATTTGGGGACAAATGTTCCCAAGGGGAAGATATTAAAATGACCCTAAAAAAAGTGTCCGAAAATGTGTCTCGGAAGTGCCCAAAATCGTAATTTTCATATATCTAAAAATCCATGCAAGATATCAAAAATCCGACTTCGTACTCTTGATAAGGGAGAAAAATTGAGTGGGGAACAGGTCTAACCTCGACCTTAGAGCAATCGAGTCACAATTTCAATTTTCCAAAAATATAATTTCTTGAGAGGGTTCACGCCCCTAACGCATCGCACCTTAGGCACACCCTAGTGTTATTTTTGCCCAGTTTTTTTTTTTACTTTGTCCAAGGATTTTAGGTCTTGTCCCTAAGTCTTCCCATAAGTAAAATTACTTATACTTGGTCATATTTTACCTTCATATCATTCAAGACATTCCCTAATACTATCTCAACCACTTAGGCAAATATTTCACCCAAAATTTAAGTGCTAAATCTATTTTCGGGTCTTAAGGATTTCAATCAAGCTTCAAATTCCCATCTCAATCTTCATCCAGGGATCCTCCAAGGTTAGGGTATGTGGGTTTCAACCATTAGGTCATTTCACCCATGGAGCCCAAGCTTACTTTTTACTTAAATTACATGTTTCTATGTTGATTTTACTTATGGGTCTTCCATCAAGAATTTCACTATAAACTACATTGGGGTTTTGTAAAAGGGTGACTATTTATGCATTTTTTAAGCTACAAATCTAAGATCTATGATGTGTTTTGATGAGGGGTTTCAATGTAATATGCAAGGTGGTATTACCAAATATTGGTTGATTGATCTATTTCCAGATTTCTTGCATGATTACACTCATTAAAAGCATGGTTCTACACTGGCATTACTCACCCACCAAGTGTTTCGTAAAATGTCTAGCTTAGGGTTCTTGAACTATTGATGATCCATTGAATGGCCTATGAATTGTATGACTTTATGATGATGAAAGAATGGTATATATGTGTTGATTTTATGAAAAGTAACTATAGTTTTGTAAGTTGACCACACCTAGTTGAGGGGAGTGCTAGGCCTTAATCACCATGGATGGCGGGATGCGACCACCATCAACCAATTGAGAGGTTGATACGTCAATCACCATGGATGGCGAGGTGAGACCGTCATCTACCAATTGAGGGGTTGATATCTCAATCACCATGGATAGCAGGGTGAGACCACCATCAACCAAATGAGGGGTTGATACCTCAATCACCATGGATGGCGGGGTGTGACCACCATCATAATGTCAGTCTCTTAATACACATGTAATATGTTCTATGTAAGCATGTTTTACTTCAAGCATCACTCATGCATGCCATATTGCTATATGCTTATTCATTACCTAATTATGGATTTCGATTATGTTTCCTATCTCTTGTTGCATTGAATCCTACATAGTACATTCAAACGTACTAACGTATACTCTATGCCTATATAATGTTACCATGTAGGAACCGGAGTTCCTCACGATCATCCTCATCCTCCCCGTGGCTAGTACTATCTCTACAAAGCAAGTTGGCGAGTCCTCAATTTCAGGTACAATGTCTTTAATCTCATGTTATGTATAAAGTGATATCCTTTTACTATATTCTCTTCTTGGCCCCTGCTAAGTTCTATGTTTAGAGGTTTTATTGGACAAGTTATGTAATGATGATATGAGTTTGATTCTCTTTGACTCTCTTGATGTTTTATGATATGAAAGATTTCCCTTAGTCCCTTTGCCTTATTTTTACTCTTTCATTGTTATTTAATTGCTTTCGCGACCAAGGATGTGAAATAATATGTTAAGAGGCTTGATTGGGGTCCCTTTGGTTTCCCCATTCACCGTATCATGGTTAGGCCCAAGGCTTGGTCGTGACACTATGAGTGTGAGGGCTAGGATGAATAAGTTTGTGATGGGTGTATCTGATTTGGTGAATGAAGAATGTCGTGCCGCCATGTTGATAGGTGACATGTACTTGTCCCGCCTTATGACTTATGCCGAACGAGGGGTAAAAGTTGCAAAAGAGAAGGGGTAATGAGACCAAGATGGCCTGTTTTGATGGTAAGTTCCAAGTTCCCAAGGGTGGACGGTTTCATTGAGTCCAAGGGTCTTCTTATGCTCCTAATAGAAAGTTTGCCAATGACTACCCATGGGCCTAAGGTGATGGCGGTGTGGTGCCTAATGCTATGTGTCCAAAATGTGGTAGAGGCTATGGTGGACATGTTTGAGGGACACAAATGCTTTCTATAGTTGTGGAGAAGTGGGTCATAAGAAGGTTGATTGCCCTTGTCATCAAAACAAGGATAAAGATATTCGTCCACAAGGCTGGGGTGCAAATGTTGTTCCTTTGGGAAAAGGAGGCCAACAAGGTGGTTCCCCAAGGCACAATCAGTCCTATTCTTTTCAATGGAGGCAAGGGGTAGATAAGGTGCCCCATGTTTTCATCAGTATGTTAAAACTCTTTAATGTTGATGTGTATGCATTGATAGACTCTAGTGCCACCTTTTCTTTTGTTACTCCTTTTGTTGTCAAAAAGTTTCATGTTGAACCCGAATTGTTGTGTGAGCCATATGAGGTGTCTACTCCCGTTAGTGCATCTACCATTGCTAGAAGAATCTATAAAAATTGTCATGTTTGCATTTTGCATAAAATATTACCTTGTGATTATGTAGATGTCACGCCCCAAGTTCCCGTAGGGCGGACCGGCACCCGTTGCCGAGAAGGCTTCGGGAGAACCAACCTATAACTATGCTCGTTCTATCCATACTATGCGTGGTTTCTATCTTTAACATGTCAT
>JAPFFP010042382.1:0-14178 GCA_026153255.1 Solanum medicagineum | reverse complement strand
CTTTGAGCTTTGACTCTCTTAACTCTTGTATGTTTTTAAGCTATGAAAGACTCTCTTAGCCCTTATCCTTATTTCATGCTCTCTTATTGATGTTTACTTGCTTTTGCAACCAAGGATGTGTAATGATATGCTAAGAGACTTGGTTGGGGTCTCTTCGGGTTCCCTATTCGCCGTGTCACGTCTAAGCCCTAGTTCCGGGTCGTGACAGTGGAATAGATGACATGTGTGACTTAAATTATGACATTATGTCTAATTATAATTGACCAAGGCTTGTGAATTGATATTGTGAGTTGAGATTATAATGCCAAATGATGAGAATGTTAAATTATTCATGTTGTTCTACTTGTTGAACTTTTCATGATATATGAAATTGTCCAATGAAGTACTTTATGTGAAATGTTGAGCTAAATGCATACTTGAGATATTGTTGAATTTATTGAACTAATAAGTGTTGTGAAAAGTAGATTAAATGATGAATAGTCCTAAGTTATAATGACAATTCGATTATTAAAAAATATTGAGTCATGATATGATGTGAATATTATATAATGTGTTGATGATGATACAAATGTCAAAAGAATAATGAATATGATTGATGATTAATGAATAAATGATATATATGTACATTTTGCTTATTCTTTTACTTCTGAAAGTGATTACTGTGTTGTGATGACATATACTTGCTTGATGTCTCATTGATGATGAAAGGCCGAAGGAAAATGATTCCGACTAAATGATAATGAGATATATGTGTTTTTGTGTTGCCAAAGAAAAATGATTCCTGCTAGATGATAAAGAGATATATGTGCTTATGTGTTGCCATAGAAAATAGTTCTAGCTAGATGATAATTATATTGATTTGACATGATTATTTTATGTATGAATAATGTTGATTCTGGCATACTCTCATATCTGTATGATATGTGTTTATGTATTGTATCAAAAAAATCCAAGAAAAATTATTCCATCTAGAAAAGAAAAGAAAAAATTAAAAAGCTAAAGGTAAAGCCGAAGAAAAATAATTCCGATAAGAAAAATAAGGAAAAGAAATGAAAAGCCGAAGGAAAATGATTCGGCTAAAAAAGAAAAAAATACAAAATCAAATAAAAATGATTCCGACTAAGATATGGAAGTAAATTATGAAGGAAAATGATTCTGGTGGATACATGGTCCATGTTAATCCCCATGAATTTCAATCTAATTATATCGGTGGATGTGTATCATAGGACTGAAATGCATCATGGTTACTTGATATTTGTATTGCATAGCTTGCATTTCATAACATTTCATTTCATATCATATTATTCCTCACTTGAAAGTGGATTTATGTACTGGTGTGATGTATTGAGTGACTATTGAAGTGTTGTGATATGTATTGAATGACTAGAATCTTGTATATTGTCAAAATTGAATTATCGAAAAATTGTGACAAGTATTGGATGACTCAAATCATGTATATTGTTGAGATTTGTATCTATGGAAAAATTGTGATATATGTTGAGTGACTCCAGTCTTGTATATTGTGGAGATTTGACTATTGAAGCATTGTGATATGATATTATAAATATCTATATTATCGATACTGTGTATATTGGTCTTTAATATGTGCACATTTTATAATTTAGAGGTATTTGGTTGGGATAGAAGGAGTGCTTAGTTCTTTATTATCTACATGTTATTAGGTTTACTTGTTGAGTACCTTGGTACTCACCCTTATTTTTCTACGCATGTGTGCAGATTGTGAGTTTGGATCTTGCTGATGTTATTATTTTCCTTTTGAATTGAGCTACTGACAGCTGAGAGGTAGTTGCTTGTAGTCTCGTCATACCCTCAAGACTATCAGATATTTTACTAGTTTTATTCTATTTGAGAGACAAAGACCATTGAGACTTGTACATTTGTTCTTATTCTGATGTATTAGAAGCTTGTTGTCATGATCTGAACCTAGAGTCTAGGAGCGACATGGCGAATGGGAATCCTAGAGTCCCCAAATAAGCCTCAAAGTACCAAAATTCACATCATCATTTCAGAAGCGCATTCAAAAGTAAACACATAGTTCTAAGGAACAGAAAAGTAGGACTCACGGTATAGGCATATCTTAGAAAAAGGGATTAACATGGATCCATATAACACGTAGCACATAAGACTAAGGGGTGGGTAAGTAGGGCTCACACTATGAGAGCATTTCGGGACTTAGGGTCTTTCCATCATATCATATAATCAAACCACAACTCTCATAACCAAATCACATAATGATAGACAATAGGTAACCAAACCATAACATAAACTTCAACAATAATACTTAACATATAGTGTAAAGAAGTTTACAATGTGTCCAACAATGCCTCTAACATAAGATAGGTCGGGGGCCAAGACATACCCCGGGCTCACCCTCAAAGTAAGTAAAAGAGATAAAAGGAAATATAAGTAGAAGCATGGTGGATCGTTCTTGGAAGATAGGACTCACCACTACAAGCAGACGTGGGATTCGAGCTAAGCGTCGAGCGATGGATGAACAAAGTCCTCGGTTCCTACTTGGTGAGATCATGTAGGCAAAAGTATGCGTTAGTACGTTTGAATGTACTAAGTATCTGGGATGCAATACATGTAACTTACCAAACATGCACTTCAATGTTAGATGATAAGGGCACACAATATAGAAAGAGTTATATAGCGAAGAATGTAATATAACAAGATGCTATGAAATTCATGATGCATGAAATGCAAATGATGCTCATATATATAGTAGGGATGTGACCTCAACCGACATGAGTAAGACCAAGCGAGCTATCACCTGGAATCCCGATGAAATCCCCTCATCGGTAAAGAGGTGGTCTACTTGCCAAAGGTAAATCATACTTCACCTTACAAGAACAACACTTATTTTGTATGAAATAACCTTCCTCATGGGAACAACACCCATTTCGAATAAGATTTTCACATATAGCATATCACATTATATTATATCATGTCTTCTCCTTACGAGATCAATATCTATTTTGGAGGCATCTTTCCTTACTGGAATAATACTCATTTCAGAAAGGAACCTATGCTAGCCACATAGTTCAAGAAAAGGGAGAGAGCCCTTGGGGATAGCTCGAACGCCCCCAATCCATCGGTGCTAAGTCGTCATCCCACAAGAATATATATATATATATACATGCTTTCAAAATAGACAATAATCATTTTCCCAAATCATTTCAATGCATTCTTAAGCTTACAAGCCAAACACTAGTCATAATAATTCATACTTAGGCTCAAATGCCAAAATATAGTTCATAGTCAAAATATCCATGCATAGGAATAGCTCATTCACATATTCAAGATCGTGCAAGCACCCAAAATGCTCAAAGAGCTATAATCATAGATACGTATGTGATCACATTCTTATCATAATCAATATCTTATCAAACTCATATTATAGAACATAATTGGGCTTAACCCATTTTATAATTTCCATAAAATCCAATGTCACGAATGCAATTGCCGTGAATGATGTCTAGAAAGCATGGGTAATTAAGATTTAATCTAAAAATCAACAATACATTATGAAATTCAAGTGAAAACATAATTAAATTCACATTTCAAATCATAATATAATGACTCATGCATAAACAAGCCTTGAAAAGGGGCATGCATATTCATAAATTCATAAACCCAATGTAATTCATCATATTATAGTTTAAATCAACTTAAAATCATCATATAAGTATAACTCGTTCATTATGAATTTAGTAAGCAAGACAATTGAAAATCCCAACTTTAAAGTGAGTAAAATTCATGAAAATGCTAAAAAAGTTATGGGTCTCTTTGGTTGAAAGGAATCAAAGATCAAACTCACATACCTAGACCTAACGAAGGAAATCCCAAGAGAAATTTGAAGAAGAATTGAGTTTGCCTTGATACCTAAGCTTGAATTTCCACAAGTGCTCTTGAGAGGAGTGTAAGAGTATTTTTCAAATGTGAGGAGCGATTTTGAATAGTAGGAACAGGGTTTAGGTTATTAGGAAGTCTTAAGATAGCATAGGAAGTCCCAAAAAGTCATTAGAATAAATTAAATTTACGAAAATGTCATTAATAAAATGGATGGAAAAATTATCCATGGTCACTTCAAGGGAGGGTTCACGGGCAGTGTGGCACTACATGGTCCATGTGGAGTGCTCGTGAACTAACACTTAGACAAAAGTTCATTTGACAAAAGTTCGAAACCATCACCCAACACTTAAAAAAATTTGGTGAAAAAGTGAGTCACATGGATGGGCCACACGAGCCATCTGAATCTACAAGGGTTGTGTAGGTTCCCTTATGCCTACACTTGGAAAATTTCACGAAAAGTTACAAGATGGTGATTTGATGCTTAGAATAATTTTTAATTCGAAAGCCATATGGCCCGTGTGAGGGTACACGAGCCATGTCCCTTCATTTAGCCCCAAATGGTGGGGTTTCAAGATGAAGTCACCACACAGCTCCTCCACACAGTCCGTGAAGTGTCACACGGCCCGTGTGGGGTGCCAGTGTGGGTGCCTTAGCTTGTAACTCCACACCAAGGGCTAACACCCAAAATTAAGGCCAAGTGTTGTCTCTCTGGAAGCCACACGACTCATGTGACCTCAGTGGTCTCCCTTGAGACGACACTTGGTCCAAATTTTATCCGAAATGAAATTCTCAAGTTCCGATGAAGTCGTATAATACCAAGGTCATCACACTTGTACCTTGTGACAATCAGTACTAGGATGATTTAGTTGAATTTATGCTTTTTAGTTTAGTTGTTATTAATGTCATGTTGTTTTAGCTTCTGTATTATCTTGAACTATGTATTGGGACCTTTTCAGGATAAGTTGTCTCGGTGGGTAAATACAAGTGCTGTCACAGTTGATTTTGAGTTTGCTAATATGATATGAAAATCCTAGATTCATAGGTCTCCTATGTGTATAAGTCCAGTCTAATAGAGTATTGAGGATCAATGTGAACACATCTATTGCTTATCTTTGAGAGGCTATGACGATTTATTAGGCAGAAAATCTTTACTTCTTGACTCGGTATCATGTATTTTTGATCTGGTCGAGTTCTTCATCTCTTCGCTCTATTCTCTCACCTATAATGAGGATTCATGCTTGGCATTTTATGTGTATGTTGGAGATGCCCTCACTTGTTTTGAAGTTAAACCTGATTTAAGGCAGAGGTGATAAGCTTAAAGGAAGGACGTGCGGTCAGCCTTGAATTGTACTGTAATTTGAGTAGTTTTGATCAAGTTGAGGTCTAGTGACATGTTTTAAAGATAAGGTATCGGAAGATGAAACCAAGTTGAAAGACTTGATGAACATCTTACCCTTTCTGGCTAGCTATTCAACGACAAGGGTGGTACTTGCATGGCTTATTAGATGTCCAAAGTGATATGACAATTTGATATGTTGTGGTTAAGGAAATGACTATTTTATAAGTGCAGTAATTACGAGATTTTAGTTGTTGGGTTCATCATAAAAGAAGCAGGTTGTTTAGTATGGGTTGAGGACAATGTTGTGCTAGTTGAGATCGAGACTTCTACTATGATTTCATAGATTAATTTATAGCAAAAAGTGTTAGAATAAGACAACTATGATAGTATATTTGTTCACTTGGTTGGGGTTATGGACTATATTGCTTCTGCTGTCAACATGGTCTGTGAAGGGGTACATATGCCTTGTTCGAGATAAAACTAATCTGATAATGTTAGGAGGCTATTCAATTGGAAAAAAGGTGTGAACTAGTTGAGTATGAACTTCTCAGTATATATGATGTATTTTAGTGATGTATGTAGACGTCCTTTTGATATGTTAATATATGAGAGCGGAGACATCAATTGTCGAGTGCAAATAGCTTCTAAGGAATCATAAGCTATTTCACCTACTCATGTAATGAGGTTTGATGTTACAGTCACATTTGAGAAACCAATTGATTATTAATATAGATGCTTGAGTTTGAGATTGATCATAAGAAAATTCATAGTGCTGGATCTTGGTGTGGATATTAATATATTTAAGTGTGAATTGTATCTCAAAAATTTATTTGGGGACTGGTGACTTCATTGTAAGCCAAAGAGAGTGTATGATAATTGAGATTGTAGGCTTATGAAAATGAGGATATTTTAATTCGTTTGGTGACGAAAAAACAATTGAGAATGTTATTATGTCAGTATATATAGAAACGTTGGATGGCATGTAAAATTATGATTGGTATATCTTAAGTTTGAAGTATCATATCAATCATAGGATTAGTTTTGTAAGGGTGAAGTGGTTTGCTTGTCTTATTCGGGTTGTGGTAATATGATTACATGTGCATCAGATATACTAAAAACTATTTTGTAAAAATTCAGGAAGAAAGTCTACAGACATTCGGTTCAAGTATGGGAGTGCTTCTTTTGTGGTTTTGAATTTGATCACTAGTACGACTTGGGTTTCTAAAGAAAGGCATGATAAGACTAATAAGAAAATGATTTATGATAAATTAAGGTATACAATCTCCAAAATCTTCACAGTATGGGTTAAGGTTGATTGCAAAAGGAATCTGTTTACATGGTGAATCAAAATTTAGGTTTTTCATTATAAGATTGCATTCGTGGTAGATGGATTTGTCAAGGTATAGATTATTTAAGTAAAAAATTAATTGATTATTTTGGTTATTGAGCATTTAAAATGACTCCTGCATGACTTCGATTGTAAACTCTATCACTTATGATCGTGAAAGAGCCTAATAAAGTTTTATTTGAATAATTTAGTGTAAAGTAAGAGGTAATCCACAGTTGAATTTAGGCTAAGCAGTAGAAATGATAAATGGATTAAGGCAAAAGTAGAAGAACCTTGAGCATCAAAGAGTTTGAGCATTGAGGATTGGGTGATGAGTCTAGGGTTAAACATTAGAACACTTTAGCAGTATTGTTAAATGAGAAAAAGATGAGACAACACATATAGAACCTTGATTCAAATTTGATGATTGTATGAATTATTCATTTTAAGTTGTATAAGGTAAGATAGGCTGGCTCAGCACAAGATTATGAATGATTATCAACTATTTTTATGAAAAAATTGATTTTTGGCTTGGATGATAAATAGTAATTGACGAGAAATTTTGCATTTTTATGATAGAGTGAGTTGTTTAATTATGGTTATTGTAGACCTTGAAATAAGGTGGATAATAGAGAAGAAAAGAAATGAAAATGAAACGACCCAAAAAAGTGCCCGAAAATGTGGCTCGGAAGTGCCCGAAATCGTAATTACTATATATCTTAAAATTCATGCGTGATATCGAAAATCCGACTTCATATTCTTTTTCAGGGGAAAAAATTGAGTGAAAAATGAGTCTAACCCCAATTTAAGAGCAACCGTACCAAAATTTAAAAATCACAAAAATGTGATTTCCAGTGAGCTAGCGCGCCCCAGGCGCGAGGTGCCAAGGGCGTACCAGTGTGTTATTTTTATGCCAGTTTTCCACTTCGGTCCAAGGCTTTTGGGTCTTCGGCCTAAGTCTTCCCATACGTGAAAATACCTATACTTAGCCATATTCACCTTCATATCATCCAAGACATTTTCTAATACTCTCTCAAACCCTAAGACTAATATTTCTCTCAAGATTCAAGTATCCAAATCTCTTCTAGAACTTAAGGAATTCATCCAAGCTTTAAGCCTCTATTCAAATCTTCTTCAAAGAATTCTCCAAAGTTAAGGTATGTCGGTTTCATTCATGGGTTCCTTTCACCCATGATGCACAAGCTTCCTTTTTGCCTAAACTACATGATTTCAAGTTTATTTACTTGTGGGTCTTACTTATTATGAATTAGACTATGAAACATGTTGGGGTTTCATGAAATTGTGACTATTTTGGCATGTTTTGAGCTACAAATCTAAGATCCCTTGTGGGATTTGATGAAGGATTTTGATGTATATTGCTTGAGGGTGTTACCAAGTATTGATGGATAGTTTTATACTGATTTTTTTTGCATGATTTCATCCCTAAATTGCATGGTTTTACACTAGCACTACACACCCGCCAAGTGCTTGATAAAATGTCCGGTTATGATTTCTTGAGGAATTGAAGGTCCAATGCATGTCTTATGAGTTGAATGACTTTATGATGATGAAATGAATATATGTGTATGATATTCTCCTATATCGTTTTGGGAATTGACCATGCCCCAGTCAGGGAGTTGTGAGCTCGGGTTACCACGTCGAGGGGTTTGTACCTTGATAACCATGTTGAGGGATTTGTACCTTGATAATCGGGTTAAGAGGTTGTTACCTCAATTACCATGGGTGGTAGGGTGAGACGATCCACCAACCAATCGAGGGGTTTGTACCTTGATAACCAGATTAAGGGGTTGGTGATTGGTAGGGTAAGACGATCCACCAACAAATTGAGGGATTGTACCTTGATAACCGGGTTGAGCGGTTGGTACCTCAATCACCATGGGTGGTAAGGTGAGACGATCCACTAACCATTGAGGGGTTGATACCTCAATAGACTATGAATTCTATAATGATGGTTTCTTCTTGCACATGTATTATGTTCTATATAAGCATGATTTACCTCAAACATCTTCCATGCATGCCATATTGTTATATGCTACTCATTGCCTATGCTTATGCATGTTGAATATGTTGCTTATCTCTTCTTGCATCGCATCCTACATACTTAGTACATTCAACATACTAACGTATACTCTATGCCTACATGATGTCGCTATGTAGGAATCGGAGCCCCACTTGAGCATCTTCCTCCACGTGGCTAGTACAATTTCTCTCAATCTAGTTGGTGAGTTCTCTATTCAGAGACAATGTCTATGATCTCATGCTAAGTAGTAAGACTGTCTTTCTTTTATGTATGTATTGACTATGAGGGTGAGCCCAGTTGCTTGTCTTGCCCCCCCCCCCCTATCTAAGTTTTAGAGGTGTTATTGGATATGTTATGTATAAAGCCTTGACTCTCTTGTTTTGATGTTCATGTACTACAGTTATGCACCAGACGGGTTAACAAAGAAAGAGCGCCTGTACACAACATAACAAAGCTTGATGAAAGTTTCCTTTTAGCCCCTTTTGTCCTTATTTCTAATCTAATTATGTTATTTAATTGCTTCCGCGGCCAATGATATGTAATGATATGTTAAGAGGCTTTTTTGGTGTCCCCTCGGGTTCCCCATTCGCCATGTCACATCTAGGCCCTAGGTTTGCATCGTGACAGAAAAGTCGAAGGGAAATGGTTTCGAGCAAAGTCGAAGGGAAATGGATCCGGCTATGCTATGAAAATAAATGACAAAGAAAAATGGTTCCAACGGACATATCGTCCATGTGTAGCCTCATAGATTCCAATCTAATTATATCGGTGAATGTGCATTTTAGGATAACATGTATCATCGTTACTTGACATTTGCATTGCATAGCTTGCATTTCATAGAATTTTATTTCATATCGTATTATTCCTTACTTGAAAGTGAATTTATGTACTAATTGTGATATATAGAGTGACTATTGAAGTGTTGTGATATGTATTTACTCAGATCTTGTATATTGTTGAGATTGAACTATTGAAAAGTTATGACATGTATTGAATGACTCGAATCATGTATATTGTTGAGATTGAACTATGGAAAGATTGTGATATGTGTTGAATGAATTGGGCCTTGTATATTGTGTAGATTTAACTATTGAGGCACTGTGATATGATATTGTAAATGTTTATATTATTGATATTGTGTATGCTGACATTTTCTACATGAAGGTTTTGTAGTCCGAAAGTATGTGGTTGGGATGGAAGGAGTGCTCAGTTCTTTATTCGCTACCTATGATTAGGTTTGCTTATTTGGTACCTTGGTACTCATCCTTGTTTTACTACACATGTGTGTAGGTTGTGAGCCCGATTCCTACTGACGTTCTTCTTATCCTTTTGGATCGAGCTATTAACAACTGAGAAGTAGTTTCTTGTACTCTCCGCATATCCTCAAGACTATAGAATATTTTACTAGCTTTGTTCTATTTGAGAGGCAAAGACTATTGAGACTTGTACCATTTCTTATTATTCTAATGTATTAGAGGCTTGTACCTTGTGATAACCAATTCTAGCGTAGTTTAGTTGGATTTATGCCTTTTAGCCTTATTATTATTAATGTTATGTTGTCTTAACTTCCGCATTATCTTAAACTATGTTATTCAAACCTATTTAGGCTGACTTGTCTCGACAGGTAAACGCAAGTGCCATCACACCTGAATTAGAATCATGACACTAGCTTAACCTTCAGTAAAGCCTCAAAAAGGAAGAAACTTGGAGAGACTTTGGGACAAACAAAGATGGTTATAAGTAGATTTATAAGACCAAAACTATGTAGTTTAGCAGTTAGGGGGTTGAAAAAGTCTAGAATTCATTATATCTGGCCTGAGTGAACCACAAGCAGGGATCTATGGGCCCTCAGATCCTTGCACGGATCCTACAACTCGCTGATGAAACTAGGCCAAAATTTAGGCACTGAAGTTGGGTCTATGATCGATGAACTATGGGTTAATAAATTATCTACGAACTATCGCGTTGATCTATAGAAGAAATCTTACAACTCTTATTTTTAAACCTCTTAGACCCCATTCGACGAACCACCTTCTATAGCTCGTGATTCCTTTTCACGGACCATAGAACCTCCTCATGAAACCCCTCAACACCTAGCTAACTTTTCAACTTTTAGAACTCAATCGACGAGCCTATCCTATGGTTCGTCAATCACTTTACGGTTCGTCTTGTCTGTTCTTAACTCAAGTATTGAGACCTGTATATTTTTAAAATCCTGACCTCCCTGCCACCACGGTCATCTACGAGCCATAATTTCATCTCTGGTTTGTATGCGGACTCATATGCACCAGTCCAATTTTTCCATCATTTCCTTTCTTATTTTAACTTTTCAACTTTTCAAGGTATTATATATAGTCTGATAAGTCAATAACACAAATAGTTAAGAGTCACAGTCACATTAGTAATTTTCTAGTTTTGTGTTGATATTAGATTCCGACAGATGTGTATTTTATGATGTTTCGCTTCTTCAATTTTCTCAAACACATACATTTTCAGTCCCTTATTAATTTTAATCTGTTGTCAGTTTTAAAAGAATTGTTTTTTCACTCTATGCCCGCTATCTGCTCTGGGCATCAATTAATTGCAATTCACCATAATAGTCAAAATGTTTCCAATCCTAAGTTTTAAATTTTTTGAGCTCAAATCTGAATTTTTAATTAAAGTTAAGGAATGTCAATTAACTTCTTTCTCCTCTGCGTCTTATTTCTGTGGATATGTATATATTAGAAAATCAGCAGCGTAGTTACTCTCTTCATTCAATTTTTTTGATCAAATATATTAAAAATATTCATTCTACCTTATCATTTTAGCATATTAAGAGGAAAATACTTTCTTTTCATATTTTCCTTAAATACTAATTGCTTATTTCCTTAATCAATCCTAAAAAATTTAAGGTTAAACATCAATTAATATGAATATTGTGGTAAATTACTAATATCAATTGTTGTTTGTTAAGTGGATATAACAGTAAAATACTCATATCAATTTTTTCTCCATTTCTAATAATGATATTTTTAAGCTAACAATTTAACTAAAAATTATTTTTGAGTCAAAATTTTAATGAAACAATAATTCAAGATAGTTTAAACTCTTTTATCTTAAATATGTAATAAAACTAGGATATAATTTGGTAAAGTCAAAATAATTTTGGCATTACATGGCAACACAAAAGTTACTGGTGAGCTTATTGTTACAGTTGCTTTAGCTAATCCCTACTTTGAGCTGCACTTTCATTAATTCTATGAAATTACAAAATTATAGATTTTATTGGTTATGATAGCTATGTGTGGCGTTAGTTTTTTCATTGGGGTTGTTCCGGTGTGCAACTAAGGTTCTCGATGCTACATCAAAGCTTCTGCACTTTGTCAATTTATATATCTCCCCTCAACGTTTCAGCACCATGAAATTCACTTATAACTTAATTGGTTAGCTTTCCGTAACATAATTCATTCTAATAATTTGATTATTCTTTGTGTAGTTTCTCTAGCACAATGGAGCACAGACTTACTATCGATGCGATTAGGCTTGCACTTGCAAATTGGACCTCAAAGATCAGGTGATTGATATGTTTCGTACCCGACAGATCAAAGATCGTACTGTTCACTTTCAAACTATAATTGCATAGGATGAAAATGTACATTTATTTCTGCCTTGCTGGACAATGACTCTGCCCAGCATATTAGGCAAGTCCTCTTTTTTTACTTGATTGAAGGAACAACATGTTTCAGTAGTCTTGTACGGTGAGATATTGGTAGGTGTCACAACCTTTTCATACCATTCGAAACACATTTGGTATAGAGTGCTAGGGTTAGGGAGCCAAGCGCCTATTTTCTGCAAAAAAGAAGTTTGGCACCATTCAACAATTTCCTGTAGAACTTCGTAATGCGGTAAGTTTAAGAAAAAAGAGGCATCTTAAAATTTTCATGTGATCTATTCAAATTATATATTTTAAAAATTAAAAATAAATTACGTATATAAAATTTACTTAAATAATAAGTTTATATGATATCAAATTAAAATATAAATTTGTTTTACTTTATTTTTTTATTTTTAAAAAAAATCTTAAAGTAATTAGTTTTTATAATGTAAACAACTTGAAGGGTATTTTAGATATTTTTAATTTAAAAAGTGTTTAACAGCACTTATGTGCCAAACACATCAACAATTTTTTCCGGCTACAACACTTTTATCCAAACACATAACTACTTATTTTTCAAATAAATTTCAGCACTTTAGAAGCACTTCTTAAAAAGCTATTTTTTTCAACTAAGCTAAACGAGCTCTAAATTTAAATTTAAAATATGATATTTCATTCTTTTTAATTTGTGTGTCCTTCTCTTTAGTTTGTCTAAAAAAAATATCTTTTCCTCTTTTTTTTTTTGGTAACTTTTAAAATGTAATAACTTTTCACATGACATGTTACCATAAGATCAAAAAATATTTTTGATACATTTGTGTCAAATAATTTGACATATTTTTAGTTTAAGATCACAAAATTTATAAATTTTCTTATTTTTATTACCAAATAAAATAGGAGCAATTAATTAAAATGGAGACAATATTTAGTTTGGTTAAAAAATTAATCAAGTAGGGGCTCACATATGGTTTTTTGGTCTCGATTTATGTGACATGGATAGATTTTTTTAATATTTTTAAAAAATTTAAATTGTTAATATTGTGGCTTATAGTATATTTATATTAATTTTAAATAATATATGTTACTTATTTTATTCCAATTTATGTTGCACATACAAATGAGACCTAAACTTTATCTTGACTCGGGCCTTGAGATAGGTGAATCAAAAAATGAGATTCAGAATTTGATCCAAACCTGACCCACACTTCAGACTCTATTCGAGATCCAATTTTGATGGTGACTCTAATTCGAGACTTGACCTTGAACGCAGATTTAATCCTCAATCTATAAAAGTAAATCTGAAATATTAACTAATTAAGTAAATCTTAAAATGAGCTAGTAGGCTAAATTGGAGACTACTTGAGAAATAAGTTAGGTTGGCTTGGCTAAACTCAACCCAATATGAAATTATTTTGTGCTCAAAGAAACGAATGGATGAGCAATAGAGAAAAATGAGAACATAATCTTCAGTTGGCTCAAAATTTGCATATATTTTATTCTTTCAAGATTTTGACTTCAAATAGGAGACACAAACTTTATCTTGACTCGGGCCTTGAGATAGGTGAATCAAAAAATGAGATTCAGAATAGAAAAGGAGTATTTACTAAACAATATATTATATATCAAATATTACTCTTTTTTAGGATACTTTTTTAAACTACAGTGTATAGCATATTTTATCAATAAATTATAAAAACACTCTTTTTTTTCTTCCTCTTCTTCTCTTTCTCTTTCTTTTCTTTTCTCCCTAGAACCTGCTGCCTGGAGTCTTTTTTTTTGTTGTTCCTTTTCTCTCTCTTTCTCCCTTCCCATTTAAATCGTCATATTTAATATTATATATTATTATAAATTTTATTACTATTATTTCAATAACTATAATACGTTTTCTAATAATATAAAATTAATTAAATCATACTGAAATATTTAAAATTCACACATAATACTTATAATTAAATTGT
>JAPFFP010042381.1:0-10282 GCA_026153255.1 Solanum medicagineum | reverse complement strand
TAAGGTAAGGACATCTCTCCTAGCGAAAAGATTGTATCGTAAGGTAAGGACATCTCTCCTACCGAAAAAATTGTATTATAAGGTAAGGATATCTCTCCTACCGAAAAGATTGTATTGTAAGGTAAGAACATCTCTCCCTACCAAAAGGTTGTATCGTAAGGCAAGGACATCTCTCCTACCGAAAAACATTGTATCGTAAGGTAAGGACATCTCTCCTACTGAAAAGATAGTATCCTAAGGTAGGTACTTCTCCTTACCGAAGAGATTGTATCGTAAGGTATGGGGCATCTCTTTATTCCTACTGAAAAGATTGTATCGTAGGTAAGGGACATCTTATACTACCTACCGAAAAGGCTATACCATAAGGTAGGGATATTGATGACACTCTCCGAAAAGGTTATACCGTAAGGTGAGTGAGTGGTTTAGTTGGCCATTCTCATACATGTTTGTATAAGGTATTGAGCATGTATTCCATATTAAGCTTATACTTATTATTATGATCATGTGTCTTGATAATTATAACATACCTCCTTTGTTGCATTGCATCCCTGCATACTTAGTACATTCCAAATACTAACACATACTCTATGACTACATGATGTCACCATGTAGGAATCGGAGCTCCCATTGATCATCCTCCTCCACATAGCTAGATAGACCGTTCAAAGTTAGCTCTACGTGAGTCCTCACATCTGGGGACGATATCTATTTACTTTAAGTGTATGTTGACACTTTATCTTATATTTTGGACACTTATCTATGAAGGTGAGCCTGGAAGATGTATTTTTCCCTGCTCCATCTACTAGTAAAGGTGTTGTTGGATATTGAGATGTTCTGTATCATTGAGCTTGATTCCTTATGGCTATGCTATTATGAAAGACTCCCTTAGTCCCGATTCCCATCTAATTAATGTCGCTTGTTGTTGTTTAGTTTACTCCTGCAACCAAGGATATGTGTATGATATGCTAAGAGGCTTGTTTGAGGTTCTTTCGAGTTCCCCATTCACCGTGTCACGTCTAGGCCCTAGGCCTGGGTCGTGATAGAAAAGTGACTTCGGAGCTTCATCGGAGGTGAGAAATCCAATTTAGCTACAACATTTTCTATTTTTGGACTGAAAATTGTGGAATATTTGAAATTTTATATCTTGGTCAGTATAGGTCCAAATTGGGTGATCAAAAGTCTAATTCGTGGGGTTTTTTCATGGTGATCGTTGTGGTATAGTTTGTTTCAGTTGAAGAGGCTTTATTCTAGTGATTTTCTCTAATTTAGTTGTTGTCTCTTTTTTGTAAATTAGCTTAATTTTGGGGATTTCAATGTTTATCCGTTTCGTTTATTTTTTGACCCAGAATTTAGTTTCAAATTGTTAACTTTGAGTTACGCGTACTATTTTGAATTTCTAGTGCGCGTCTTACATTTTCCATTTTAGGCTACAAAATTGATCCTTCTTTGTTTCTTGCAAATTTGGCATCTAAACGATTGCAATACATTATGAATCTTTATTTAACAATGTGGTAGCGTTTAAATTAGAGGCCGTTCAGAAGGAAAAAGCTCCAACGAAGTGAGTTGGACGTGATCAGCCTACACGCAGACTGCAAATTGCCATCCTTTAGACTGAGCTGGATTGTGTGAAATCATGTTGAATTAGTTGAAATTTGAGTGGGGTAGCTTATTGATATACTTTAGGTGTTAGAATTGATAGTTTAGGCCTCTATCGATAATTTCGGATCGTTGTAAGCTAGTATGTTATCTTATTAGTTAGTAGCACTGCTAGTATTATTGCCTACTATTTTCAGGTGATTTAAAACAAGATGGAAATATCAAAATGATGGGGTTGGGTAGATTATCATGTACCTTAGGATTAGAACCCATTTTAGGTCCTTTTTGGGGATTTTACGATTATTTTCGAGCATATGGTCCTTGTATTATTTTATAGTTTTGATTTGTGTTAGTTTTTTATTATTGGTACTGTGGAGTATATTGGCCTTAGTATAGGATATCAAAACTTGCTTTAGCTACCCACACATCGTTACACCAAATTCATATTAATTTTATTTCACTTATAAACTTAATAGGGATAATCATAAAAATTTCAAACAATATAAGATTTATATAAAATGATGTCAATAATAACAATTCAAAGTTAATTTACATCTTATTATTTGAAGTTAGTATAAATTCAGTTTACCACTTGTATTTAAACAAAATAATATTCGTTTCTCAAAATTCACATGCAAAAAAAACAGGGATTAAATGATTGCAAATATAAGTACATACACAAAAAATATATTTATAGAATATGCATAAGTGATCTTAGGTGTATTTATACGCAAGATTAGCCAAAAATATCCATAAATAGAGCCTAGTTAGAGGGTAAGTTCATAGAGTCTAGATATTTTTAGTTTGATTTCTCTTATTTTGCTAATCCAGGGCCAAGCGCACCGTTTGGTTGTGTTTTTGCAGGTTGTTATTAAATTATGCTAGCTTGGAGTCACACCCAGACCTGAAGTAAGAACACAACCCGAAGTTTAGAGGATCAAAGTCAGTTGAATTAGCAAAAATACTCAAGTGTGCATTGCAGACCTGGGTTAAAGTTGCGCAAGCTGAAAAAAAAAGAAAAAAAGGCGAGAAGAAGAAAAAATGGCACATTTTGCGTGGTGGACTTGTGCAAAGATAGAGCAATTTGGTCCCGTTAGCAAATTGGGAGAAATCCAACTTAAAACAAGCATTCCGCATCGCAAATTTGAGGAATGCAAAGGGAAAAATTGAGTTACGAAATTTTAAGTTATATTTTGTCAAAAACTTTAGATTTTTATATTGGTTTTTACGCAAGAACTAGTACAGACGAGTGTAAACCTTTCTAGATTAATTTAGTTAGTTTCATCATTATTTCTTGGTTGTTAATACTTTCTAGTTCATTCATGATGTATGTAGTTACTATGAGTGCCTAATTCTCCATATTCTAGGGTTGTAGCCACAAACAATGTTTATTTCTTGAATTTTGACATTTATGAAAGGGTTTCTTTTGACTACTTCTATATTACTTTTATCTATTCTTCATAGTCTGGCCAACTAGGGGGTAAATTAGTTGTTCACTCTAAATTCGAGAGATGTTGGAGTGAATAGAACACAATAATATAAGGAGCTTGTTCGACTAGGAAATTAGGTTGATTCGTGTAAGGGAGACCTGCGACAATTACCCTTACACCTAGCTTGGTTCATAATTTAGGAAGATAATGTTAAAGCACTTTTATTGGTCGGTCTATCCCTGCTCAACGATATAGTTAGGCAGTCAATAACGGTAGGTCGATAGAGGCGTGCAACCCTGTTTAGGTTATTTGAACCCTGTGAATCAGTAGTTAGGTACCCATACATAGGTGCAAACTTTGGGATTAAACAACATCATTAAGGTTACAATTCCAGAATTGCTCTTTAATTGATATTTAACAACAAAAACCAGTTTAGGGTAGAAGATAATTAGTTATTTAATTTCTTTTCACAAATCACTTTAATATTTTACTAAAAACAATTCAAACGTTATAGCTTGAATTGTTTGCCAATTTTACTTAAATCCTTGGGTTCAACATCCCGGCCCCTTAATCACGGCAACTATATTACTTGTTACACTACGTACACTTGCGTGCACTGGGGAGCAACAAGTTTTTGGCGCAATTACTGGAGATTTGAAGTTAAATTGGTTGATTTTCTAAGTTATTTTGTTTGTGGTATTAGCTATATTTGATCTTAGTCATGATGTTTTTGCAGGTAATTCGCTCCTAAACTGGAAGATCATGATTCTTGCTTTCGTCAATCGAAGAGAAGAGCAGGGGTCTTGTTTCAAACGCCGCCGATTGAACTAATTAAACAGGAGGATCGAGAAGATAATAAAGGAGAAACTGATCTTGCTGGAGAGGAAATGGCGGACGAAAATCCACCTACACTACTGTCACCTAGACCACCGGCACCAAGGCTTGTTCGGGATGTGGCAATCCCGAGAACCACTAATGTCACTAGCTGCTTTCTTAAGACGAAGATGGGTGGTCGGTGGGAAATTGCTGATACTTTCAACCCCACGGGGGTGAACACAGATCATGTGAGGATGACCTTGTGTCTTTTCTCACTGTTGGGGGAAGCGTGAAGGTGGCTACAAATTGAGCCACCAAACTCTATCACTTCCTAGGATAATCTTACTCGCAATTTCCTCACATGATTCTTTTTATCTGGCAAGTCAGCCAAACCCAGGAGTGAGATTCTGAGCTTTAAGCAAAGGCTTGGAGAAAATCTGTATCAAGCTTGGGACATGTTTAAAACTCTTTTGATAAATTTTCCTCACCATTGTCAAGCTAATGAGGGTTTGGTCCATACCTTCACTGAGGGATTGGAACCCAATACCAAGATTCTCCTTGATTCTACTGCAGGTGGACAGGCATTAGAGAAAATATACGATGAATTGTATGCTCTTTTCAATCAGATTGCATAAGGAAACCCTGAATGGAATGGAGGATCAAGTTGACCGGTAGTCCAAAAGCAAGCCGCTGTGTTGGAGATTGATGCTATAACTGCCCTGCAGGTTCAGATGTTAGCCATGCAGAACATGATGACTACCCACTTCAACAACCTGGCATTGGCTCAGCAACAATAAGCACCAGTGGCAATGGGTCAATAACCAGCCCCAGTAAATATGGTACAACAACAATAAAATGGCTGGTGTGATGTTTGTGGGGGAGGTGGCTATACTTCTGAATTCTGTGGAGCTAATCCAGAAGCGGTACATTTGTGGGCAATGCCGACAGAGGTGGCTATTAAAGCTTCGGGAACTCATATAACTCGAATTGGAGGAACCACCCAAACTTCTCTTGGGATGGTAATCAGCAAAACCAAGGGCCACCTCAGCAGAGGCCATAGGTGGCAGTGCCTACTATAATCAGTACATGCAACAACCTACAAAGTAGGATAACCCAAACAATATGACTGACAGTGAGGTGCTGAGGTAAATTCTGGAAAACTAGAATAGACAAGAAGAGGATATTCAGAGGAACAAGTAGGGTCTCCATAATTTGGAGACACAGTTAGGGCAGTTGGTTAGCACTATGAACTTTAGGCCTCAAGGAGGCCTGCTAGGTACCACTGACCCCAACCCAAAGCAAGTTAATGCAGTCAGCACAGGAAGTGGGAGGCCATTGACTGAGTTGGTCCAAAAGAAGAAAGATGGGGCTGAACAAAGCACTGCACAGAATAATGAGGCTGGAAATCCCAGTTCAATTATTGATGAGGCAACTCCACTGCCTAAACCTCCCCCTCTATTTCCATAAAAGTCGAGAAAGGAGAAGGAGGATGACTGTTTCCAGAAATTCATCGGGCTCCTAAAAAGCAGGTATAAATTAATTTACCTTTGATTAATGTTTTGCAGGGGATATCGGAGTATGCCAAATATGTCAA
The DNA here is from genome assembly GCA_026153255.1 of Solanum medicagineum. Classification (NCBI taxonomy): domain Eukaryota; kingdom Viridiplantae; phylum Streptophyta; class Magnoliopsida; order Solanales; family Solanaceae; genus Solanum; species Solanum medicagineum. The sequence continues at coordinate 4,846 of JAPFFP010042381.1, read as the reverse complement.
AGACATTGTAGCCAACAAGAACAAGTTGGCTGAATATGATACTATGGAACTCACGGAGGCTTGTAGCTCCAGGATTCTTAATAATCTCACTTGCCAGCTAAGTTGAAGGATCCTGGGAGCGTTACTGTGCAAGTAACCATTGGGAACTGTCAGAATGCAAGAGGTTTGTGTGATCTAGGCACAAGTATCAACCTCATGCCTAGTTCTATGTTCTTGAAGCTGGGCTTGGGAGACCGAAGCCCACCACCATTATCTTACAATTTGCGGATCATTCTGTGGCAAGACCAGATGGTGTGATTGAGGATGTCTTAGTCCAAGTGGGATCCCTCATTTTCTCTATGGATTTTGTCATCTTGGATTTTGAACCGGACCCTGAGGTCCTATTTATTCTTGGGCACTAGTACAGGGGCGCATTAATTAATGTAGCAGCAGGGAGGCTCACCAGGAGAGCCCATGATAAAGTTGAGTTATTTGATGGCTACAAAGCAATGAAGCTGCCGGCTGTATATGAAGACTTGACAACCATCACAGTGATAGATATTGCGGCTGTAGTGAGCCAAGTAGATATCACAGACCTACTAGCTAGAGTATTACTGAACTAAGGGCTAGTGGATGATGCAGAGACCAGAGAAATAGAAAGTGTGCTTAACACTCACAATGTTAGCATGCTAAAGAAAGCAGTTGAGCCATTAAATAGGGTGTTGGGACCACCATCCAAACCCTCTATTGAAGAAGCTCCTCAGCTTGAGTTGAAACCGTTGCCATCACATCTCTGGTATAGAATTTGTTGGTGAAAATAATACTTTACCTATAATCTTGTCTGCTTCGTTGACTGCAGCCAGGTGGATGTTATTGTGGCTGTTCTAAAGAAGAAGAAGAGAGCAATGGGTTGGCAAATGTCAGACATCCATGTCATTACCCCAACCTTATGTATGCACAAGATTTTCAAGGAAGAAGATCACAAGACAGTGGCCCAACCACAGAAGAGATTAAATCAAATCATGAAAGCGGTAGTAAAGAAGGAAATGATCAAGTGATTGGATGCGGGGATCATCTTCCCCATCACAGACAGCGAGTGGGTAAGTCTAGTGCAATGTCTACCTAAGAAAGGATAGATGACGGTCGTCACTAATGAAAAGAATGAGATAATTCCAACCAGAACGGTGACACGGTGGCGTATCGGGATAGATTACAGAAAGTTGAATGATGCCACCCGAAAAGACCACTACCCAGTGCCCTTCATTGATCAAATGCTGGAGAGACTTGCTGAGAAAGAATACTAATGCTTTCTGGATGGATACATGGGGTACAACCAAATCACCATTGCACCTGAAGACCAAGAGAAGACGACCTTCACATGTCCATATGGAACCTATGCTTTCAAATGCATGCCCTTTCGTTTGTGCAAATGCACCAACCACTTTCCAAAGGTGCATAATGGCCATATACCATAACATTGTGGAGGACATTGTAGAGGTGTTCATGGATGAATTCTCTATCTTTGGTGAATCGTTTGATATGTGTCTGCAAAATCTAGACAGAGTGTTAGCAAGATGTGAGGAGACTAACCTCATTCTTAACTGGGGAAAATGTCATTTTTTTGTTAAGGAAGGGATAGTATTGGGGCACAAGGTATCCAAACATGATTTAGAGTTGGATAGAGCAAAAAAAGAGGTGATAGAGAAGTTACCACCACCAGTGTCGGTGAAGTGAGTTCGAATTTTTCTGGGACATGCGGGATTCTACTGCAGATTGTTTAAGGACTTCTCAAAAATTGCAAACCCGCTGTGTGCTCTCTTAGAGAAAGATATACCCGTTAACTTTGATGCTTCTTGTTTGTAGGCTTTCGAGTTGTTAAGGAAGAAGCTGGTTGAGGCTTAAATATTGATAGCACCTGATTGAGGGCTCCCACTCGAGCTCATGTATGATGCGAATGATATAGTTGTGGGTGCAGTATTGGGGCAATGCAGAGAGAAGGTGTTCAACTCCATATACTATGCCAACAACACTCTGGATGCAGCTCAAAATAACTACACAGTTACTGAGAAAGAGATGTTGGTACTAGTATATGCTTTTGACAAGTTCAGATCATACTTGGTGGGCACCAAGGTTATTATGTTCACCGACCATGCTGTAGTGAGGTACTTGTTTAACAAGAAGGATGTAAAGCCCTGACTGATTAGATGGATCCTATTGGTCCAAGAGTTTGATATCGAGATTCAGGATCGAAAGGGGTGTAAGAACCAGATTGCTGATCACTTGTCCCAGTTGGAGAATGATGCTCACATAGGTAAGTAAATGCAAAGGAAGAGTTCCCAAATGAACAATTGCTGGCATTAGAAGTGGAAAAACTACCTTTGTATGCAGATATAGTAAATTACCTAGTCAGTGGTGTGTTTCCTCCTGATGCTACACATCAGCAAAGCAAGAGGTTGGTTCATAATGCAAAGGGTTACATTTGGGATGAGCCATATCTCTTCAAACTAGGGGCGGACCGACTGGTAAGAAGATGTGTTCCTAAGGCAGATATGCGGAAGATCTTAGAGAGATATCATGCTTCTCCTTATGGGGGGCATCATGGAGGTGAGCGGATAGCTCACAAGGTGCTACAATCATGTTTCTTCTGGCCTATTTTGTTTAAAGATGTTGTGCACTTTCTACGGGCCTGTGATGCATGCCGAAGACTGGCACCATATCCAAGAACATTCGATGGAAATCTTTGATGTATGGGAATGGACTTCATGGGTCCATTCCCACTCTCTTTTGGTAAGCACTACATTCTTATCGCGTTCGATTATGTCTCCAAATGGGTGGAAACGGTAGCCTTACCTACTAATGACGCCAAGGTAGTGAGCAAGTTCCTCAAAAAGTAGATTTTTGTTAGGTTTGGAACTCTAAGAGCCATCATAAGTGACGGGGTTACACCCTTTATAAACCAAACGGTGAAGAATTTGCTAGCTAAGTATGGAGTAAGGCACAAGGTGGCCACAACTTACTACCCACAAACTAGCAGACAAGTAGAGATGTCTAACAGAGAGGTCAAACAGGTCCTGCAGAAAACCGTCAACGCCACAAGGAAAGATTAGTCTGTTAAGCTTGGTGAGGCCTTGTGGACATACAGAATGGCGTAAAAAACACCTATTGGAACATCTCCATATCAGATAGTCTATGGGAAAGCTTGCTATCTCCCAGTTAAGCTTGAGCACCAAGTGTATTAGGCCACAAAAAGGCTCAATCTCGATCCTGAACTCACTGGGAGAAAGAGATTGGAACAACTGGAGGAGTTCGTTGAATTTTCGCTCCAAGCATATGAGAATACGAAGTTATAAAAGGAGAGGATGAAGAAATGGTATGAACCGCGCATCATCAAATGAAACTTTGACCCAGGACAATAGGTACTCCTTTTTAACTCTTGTTTAAAATTGTTTCCAGGCAAGCTGTGGTCAAAGTGAAGTGGACCGTATGTGGTGGTAACCGTGAGGCCACATGGAGCAGTGGAGCTAGGAGATGAGGCCACGAACCAAACGTTTTTGCTAAATAGCTAAGCAATATTATGGTGAAGACACAAGCAAATTTAAAGAGGCCATTGAGTTGGCTAATGATGAGTGAGCACATGGTGCGTCGTGCGATGACGATAAATCAGCCGCTGCACAGGAGGCAACCCGTGGTGAGGTAACAATATTTAGTTTTTCTTTACTTATATATAAAAAAACAAAAACCCGTACAAAATAAGAAATTGCACCAAGTGTAGATCCGCGACAGTGGCGCGTTACGGAGCCCACTGTATTTTGGTGTAAATTTTTGCATCCTCAATTCTCAACGTTCTGTTGGGTTTATTTTTTTATATTTTTTGGCCAAATTAACTTGTTTTAGTGTTTTGTAGCATATTCAGGTGTTCGTGAAATTTTACAGGGTTCGGAGCTCCAAAAAATATTTTTTTTGAGCCCCGAACTAGTGGTTGTCCGCGCCAGGCACGTGAGGCGCCTGTGTCGCGTATCAGCCTTAATTTTGGCGCATAGGTAAGTGCAAAACAAGGAAAAATTAAAGGCACAGTCTGTGTGCATGCCGCGTCGCGATTGTGGTGTAGAAATGTGCTTTTTTTGCCTTGACCCTACCCATTTAAATACCCTTTACACATTTTTTTTCTCACTTTTCTCCCATCTACCCGATTCCAAAGCCCCTCTTCTCCCTTTTCTCTTAAATTTTTCAACTTCAAACACTCAAAATTCAAACACATCTGCATTGCACACCAAGATTCTTCATGATTATCATCATCTCTTATGCACTTTCAAGACAAGTAAGTGTTCTTCACTAGTTTTTCTTGTTTTCTTGTTATGAGTTTGAGTATTTTGATGCTTTTGGGGTGAAATCAAGTGGATGAACTTGTTTTACTTGTTTATTATGAGTTGTTTGTTTTTGGGTGTTAGGATTCTTGGCCTAGTTTCTTATTTTAATTAATTATTGTGCTTGATAGTGTGGGTATGAAACCCTAGGCCGAAAATTGAGTCAAATTTGGGGAAAATTGAGACTTTTGTAATCTCATGCCTAAATTGTTAATTATGTGAAACCTTCTTGTTGGGTATTGCAAAATCCCAAGTGTGGGGTTGGTTAAAAGAATGATGCATTGTTTTGTGTCCCCCGGGTTCATTTGTTCTGGAATGTAATGTTTGGGGTGATTGACGTGAAAGTATTGTTGTAAAGAAGATGTTGAAGATATGAATGATGTAAAAGTGGATTGAAAGTGTTCGGTGATCTTGTTGACTTGAAATATGGGGTTATGCTGTCGGATTATTATCTAAAGTAACTCGTATTAAGTTGGGAAGTCTAAGTACCTTCTAAATTCTTG
>JAPFFP010042380.1:0-14179 GCA_026153255.1 Solanum medicagineum | reverse complement strand
ACATGTATACACTCAACCCTCATAAGCGCTAGATGCACATATAGCCCACTAATGCGAGATTCAAGCACTTTTAAAATCTAATGTCAATTTGTCCCCTTCATATCATGCTTCCTTTGAATTGTACTAATATTATAAGGTGTGGGGTGTTACAATTTTCCCTTGATCACGAATATGAAGTCGAATTTTCGATATCACGCACAGATTTTGAGATATATGAAAATTACGATTATGGGCATTTCTGAGGCACATTTTTGGGCACTTTTTGGGGTCGTTTAATATCTCCCCCTTGGGAACATTCGTCCCCGAATTTCAAAATGTACAGAAGAAGAATAATTAGGAAGAAATCAACCCCAACAAGAATGCAATAATGCACTTAAACACCATTTTAAAAAATCTCAATATAAAAGTCAAAATTACCATGAACTTGTCAACATAAACATGAATGCATGCAAATGACATAGGGGCTGAAATATAAGACTTTAAATCATAAAAAAGGACCTGACATGTTAAGGGGCTAACATATAAGACTTGAAATCATTAAAAGGACTTGACATGTTATCATAAGCTTAAATAGAATGAAAGAGGTACATGATATTTCTTCCCTATGTCCGCTCTGGCTCCCCGAAAGACACTTTCGACTTGACGATTCTTCTAAAGGGCCTTGACGAGCACTACATCCGTATTAATCAAATTTTGCACCCACTAATCCAATATCCCCACCGGGACCTTCTCCTAATCCAACTCATCCTCCACAACAGCCATAACCTCAAAGAGTTTTATAGCACTTGAGTCACCCACACATCTCCTCAACCTAGATACATGAAGAACCAGACTAACCATATCCATATCCAAAGGCAACTCCAATTATTATGCAATCTTACTAATCTTCCTCAACTCTCTATAAGAACCTACAAACCATAACTCAATTCCCTTTCTTACCAAACCGTACCACACCTTTCATGGGTAGGACTTCCAAGTGAACTCAATCCTCAACACAAGAACACATAGCCTACCTTAGTATCTAATGATACCATCTCTCCCTTGGAAGAAAACCTATACCGTCCACCAAAGCATTCGACACTAGCAAGGTGGGGTCAAAGCCTTGCTTTGACTTCGACCTCATCAACCAAAGAAGATTTGAAACCATAAAAAACCACTACACTACTATTCTCAGCTTCCTCCAACCTAACTCCCAATCTAGCCAACCGATGGACCTCTCTAGTCACCTTTTTGCCACCATCATCAACATATGCTATGCTACCAATAGACACCATACTTAGAGAATCAACCACAACAATAGCCTTACCAGGGTGCATACTTATATACAATCCTTAAGGAGTTCTAAATACCTTCTTGTAACCCATAATTCACACTTATCATATTTAGCAAACAACCCCTCATCCCCCAAGATTTGCAACACTACCCCTAAATGATTCACAAGCTCTAAATAAATCAATACTTCATCACTAAAGACTGCCACAAACATGTCAAGGTAGGGTTTTAAGATCCTATTCATGAAACCCATAAATATAGCTGGTGCATTAGTCAACCAAAGAACTCCACCATGACTCAAGATGCTCATTCCTTGTCCGAAATGACACTTAGGGATATCACCTACCCTCATCCTCACTTGGGGACAAAACACGAATCGAAGATCAATCTTAGAGAAGGGACTAGCCCATTGTAGTTGACCAAATAGATCGTCCACCCTTAACCATCATATTATAACCTTACGGGTTTTACTCTCATTGGAAGCATGATATGCATGTAGCCAAACCACCCAAGACCTCCAACCCATCGAGCCAAGTTCAACCAAGATCACAAGACAAGACTCTATGCAATAAAAACATGGGGCAACCGTTATAGACCTTTCAAGCAACAATAGGCTCACCAATGGGGTAGACACCTAAGAGGTCCACATAACAATTTGGGCATACACATGAAACCTATTAGCACAAAGGAATGATGAAAGAAACAACGACTCCCAGACCTATTAAAACATGCACATCAAATCAAAAACCTTTAACATACTGGTAGCATCATCGGGCACCTCATCCCCTCTTTTTATTATTTGAAGAGCATAGAACCGATTACGTTTTGGAGCACCCCCTTGATCGACATCACCACCTTCACCCTTGTTACATTTATGAGGATAATCTGTTACCTTATGACCCATCTCCCCACAATTATAACAAGCATTATTACCCTTCAAGCATGGGCCATCATGGCCTCTACCATATCTTGGGCACCTAGTAGAAGGCACCACACCATTACCACCTTTGGAACTTTGGAACTTTCCTTAAAAATGGGACCTCTTGGTAACCCCTTCTCTTTCTTAACTTTTCTCCCTCTAATTGTTCGAAATAAATTGTGAGGCGGGACAAGTCCATTTCACCATCAACATGGCAGCATGATATTCTTCATTCACCAAATTGGCTACACCCATCACAAACTTATTCATTCTATACCTTGGGCCAGCCAACAATTGGGAAGCATATTTAGAGAGTTGGTTGAAGTTGAGGGCATACTCCCTCACACTCATCGACCCTTGCTTCAAATTTATGAATTCCATCATTTTGGCTCCCTTAGCTCAAGAGGGAAGAACCGATTGAGACACACCGCCTAAACTCCTCCCGAAAAGGATCACATTGTTGTTCCCCTTCTCCTCCTTCCATTGAGTATACCATATCTGGCCCACCCCCTTGAGTTGATAAGCCACCAACTCTACCTACTCTTCCAACCTCACATCTATAATTGATAACACTTTGTACACCTCATTAATAAATTCTTGAGGGTCCTCATCCACTTTAGACCCATTAAACTCTGGAGAGTTCATTCTCATGAAATCTCTTACCCTAGATTCGGAGTAGGAGCTGAGGGGCTTGGGCCCCTTGGTTGATTTGATTGGTCATGGCTTGAGCTAGCATGGCAATAACATCCCGGAACTCTTCATGAGTTGGTTGTTCTTCGGGAGTGCGGGCTCTTCTTCATCTTGGGATAGGTATAAGCGAGCATCGCAAAGAACATTCATTAGGAGAAAAACTTACCTTAACTTCTATAGCATTAGATAGAGTAAGAAGAAGGGAAATATTTCCTAAAACACCTCATAGCCTCTTGCACATAGTCATGGTGCACTTTAAAACCATGAATAGGAATCTAATCGACGCGGTGTGTTGGACGTTGAGGACCATTAACAACCTAGTGCTCTGATACCATGTTTGTCACGACCCAAGCCTAAGGCCTTGATGTGACACAGCAAATGGGGAATCTGAAGGGGCCCCAAACAAGCCTCTTAACATATCATTACACAAATTTGATTGCGGAAGCATTTGAACAAAAACAAAGAGCATAAAAATAAGGATAAGGGACTAAGAGAATCTTTAATAGCTTAAAACATATAAGAGCCAAGAGATTCAAGGCTCATAACATCATTACATAACTTGTCCAACAACACCTCTAAACTTAGAATTGAGCAGGAGCCAAAAAAACTTTCGGGGCTTACCCTCATAGTCAAAGCATACAATAAGATAAAGAGAGTCTTTGCATAAAATAAGATGAAAAGATATCATTTTTGGAGTTGAGCTCTCACCAAACTTTCTTTGAGAAGATAGTACTATCCATGTGGAGGAAGATGATCAACTGGAGCTCTAGTTCATACATGGTTACATCATGTAGGCATAGAATATGCTTTAGTACATTTGAATGTACTAAGTGTGTAGGATGCAATGCAACAAGAGATAGACACATAATCAAAATGTATAATCACAAGCAAGAGATAGTATATTAGCAACATGACAAGCATGAACAATTCTTGAAGTAAAATATTCTTATATAGAATATATTACATGTGTAGGAAGAGACCATCATCAAAGGCCGAGCAACTAGTACTTGGAATCCAAGGCTTAGCACCCCCTTGTAGGGTGATCGAGGTATATACTCCTCAATCAGTAGATGGACATCACACCCTCCATCACAGCTGTCATGGCATCAACTCCTTAAATGGTTGATGGACATCACACCCTCCATCATAGTGGTCAAGGTATCAACCCCTTAACTGGTTGATGGACATCACACCCTCGATCATAGTGGTTGAGGCTAAGCACCCCCTCAATGGTGTGGTCAACTTGCAACACTATAGATGATTTTCAAGAAATCAACATATAATTACATTACTTTCATGATCATAAAGTCATTTAACTCATGTGCCATGAATTAGGCCTTCAATAACTCAAGAAATATTAACAGGACATTTTTATCAAACACTTGGCGGGTGTGTAATACTAATATAAAATCATGCAATTCAAGAGTAAAATCATGCAAGAAAACTTGAAGTAAATCAACCCACCAACACTTGGTAATACTCTCATGAAATATACATTGAAATACTTCATCAAATCTCAAAATAGATCATAGATTCATACCTCAAAACATGCTTAATAAGTCACACTTTTATGAAACCCCAACATACTTTATAGTCAAATTCATAATAAGAAAGACTCATAAGTAAATCAACTTAGAAACATACAATTTATGTAAAAAGAAATATTGGGTACCATAGGTGAAAGGACCTAATGGTTGAAACCCACATACCTCAACTTTAGAGAATTCGTTGATGAAGATTTGATTGAGAACTTGAAACTTGAGTGAATTCCTTAAGATCTGGAACGAGTTTGGGACCCTTGATTCTGAGCGAAATATTGGTCTAAGTGTTTGAGAAGGTTTTGGGGAATGTCTTGTATGATATGGAGTTGAAATATTGATAAGCATAGGTGTTTTTATGCATAGGAAGGCTTCGGCTCAAGGTCTCAAAGCCTTGGACCGAAACAGAATTGGGAGCCAAAAATAACACTAGTCCTCGCCCTGACCACAATCCTCACTAGAATTCCAAATTTTTGGAATTTTTAATTTTCAATATTGCGCACGAATTTTGAGATATATGAAAATTATGATTATGGGCGGTTCTGAGGCTCATTTTTGGACACTTTTTGGGGCTGTTTTAAAAATAAAACATAAAAACATGCTATATCCCATAAGTATTAGCACTATATGCTACATATATTATCTAAACATCCTAAACGTGTTGGTTCAACATAAATTAAATATCCACAAGGAAAAAGCTTGGGATCAAAATTTGGGGTAGTTATGGACCATAAGCTACTCAAACTTCACTGAGGTCCAAAACTACCCACACCCCATCGAAAAAATTGTGCATTATCCCCAATACACCAAATAAAGCAAAAATAGAGTATGTAGGGGTCAAAAAAGATACCTCGGTGCCAAAGCGCCAGTCTCAGGCTGAGTCTGGTCATCCTTTCCCTGTTGGGTAGTCTCCTCAGCTGTTGTGCTCTATCAGGAGAGGCCAACACCCATCGCCCTGTCACACTCCTGAGCTAGCCTCATCTTCTCCTCTTACCTCGATGTCCTCAAGGCTAGCCCGAGCTCATCCTCCTCATTCTCATCATCATCATCATCCTCGAGGCACTCTGCACATACATTACTCTCAATAGGGTCCTCATCTATGTAAGGGCACTTATCGAAAGAAGTTTGTGTAGGCTCCGTGGAGGGAAATAAATCAAATAACATCTTTGTAGATGTAAGCTCCGGTAATGTCACAAGCACTACAAGTAAAGCTGTCATGTCATCCCTTAGCTTCTCAATCTCCTTCTAGATGTTTGGAAAATTTGAAGGACAACCCTCGACTAACCTCTTCTAGACTCTATCCTCAAAAGCATCGATATAGGCATCCACCCTAGAAACACACTCCTGGATAGTAGAGATGGCGAATACCAGACTCTTCTCCTCCGAGTCTGCAATAGCCTGTCATACCCATGGCTTGAGCTGCTGGATATGCTGTAATAATTGAACCTCAACACGTGATAAACCATAGCCTGAATAGAAACCATGGATGCATAAATGATGGTCGGTGTAGAAGGCTATAAATTGATGGGCTCTAGTGCAGGAACAACTATAGTAGCGCCCCTCTCAACATCGATTACCTCAGGCTATTGGGGTCGCTCATTAGTAGTAGCAGCAACAAAAGTGGTGGTGGCAGTAGTCGAACTCTCAGGTGGTGGCTCTAGGATGAACATCGGTGACGGTGGTGGAGGTTGTGCCCTCTTAAGTGTCATCGAGTTCACATCAGCCTTTATCAGGCTGGGCTCTAAAGTATGCTAGGCTACAACTATCTAGTCCAGTTGATTCATGATCTTTACCCGTGACTTCACACAGAGTTTGTACATCAAAACTGGAAATGGGATGGAGGTAGCCCTCTTGAGTGTTGACTCATGAATCTACTCAATTATGAGTCGGGCTCAATCAATGTCGTAGCCAGCCAAGATGCTAGCAACCAATAATGCTCACTCTGGTTTCAAAGTATTATCTACTAGAGTAGGCCGAATGCGGGATCTAACATCCGCCTACCAAAATCTGGCGGGGAAAGAGAGTGAAGCTTGACAATAGGATCCATATTGATAGTGCCCAAGCAAGCGTTGGCCTTTGCTCCGCGATGTGACTGGCCACCCATCTCAATAATGAGGTTATATGTATTGGATCTTTCATAACCAACAAATTCCGAGCCATCCCCAACCTATGATCAAACTATGTTGTAGAACTGGGGACATGGTACTCTGGACCATAAAGTACACAACGGATCATCTCCTCCGAAATATCGACCTGCCGTCCTCTCACTAGTATCTCTACCAATTTGGGTTTTGTGAAAGGCCTTGTCGCTTGGGAAGATCACGCTGAATCATGGTTGCGTATGATGTATAAAATCCTGTACCAGAAATAGGGTATATCGTCCAAGATTCTTCATCAACCACGTGAGCTCATATCGTGTCATCATGTCCTTCAGGCCTGGAACATGCCTCAACCCATAATCAATAACTCTGGGCTCCTCATATATCGAACAGGTGGATTTGCTCTACTTCTTGGGCTTCATGCCCTCCAAAAATATGGCATTCATACCCTCGATGCACCACCACTGAGAAATAACATCCAGTTTAAAGAAGATGATGGTATGACAGAGGATTCGGTGTTTCCCCTATCCTAGGAGTCCTTCTCTAAACTCTGCTCCTCTCTAGAAGGAGTCATCTGGGGTATGCTGCTCTCCATCCTCTTAGTGCCTTACTCATGAGACTAGGAAGGACTATCATACAGATCCTGAGATTGGACAGCTTTGGTAGAAGCTCTCATCTATGGTCGAGGTGCTGCTAGGTCAGGCTAGGTTTCATATATATCTACTGACCTACTCAGCTGAGAGGTCTGCTCAATATCCGAAGGCTCATCATCTGTAGGCTCATCTCTGAGCTGCCTCTTAAAAGCCTTAATCTCTGCACATTTGTGTTTCAGGGCCATGATATCAAGAGCAGTGATGAACTTGAAGAGGAAAAATCAAGAAACCCTAGGTGCCGAAAATTCTTGCCGAAAAATGGATTGGGTCACTAGAAACTTATTGGAAAATAAAGGGAAGGGGAAAATTTTTGAGGATTAATGGTCAATTAGGTTCAAAGTGGGGCCAAAATATTTTGACCGCCTTTTTATACCATTACTGGGTCAATGTTAAAATCATTGGGCTTTGGTCTACGAAAGCCCGACTACGAGTCGTAGATGGGTCTATGACTTGTAAGTCCCGGTCTCGTAAACCTCTCAACACTAAAATAAATTTAGAGTCATACTAGATTTATTATCGCGGCATGAGTTAGCTATCTTGAGTACTCAGACTTCCTCAAGATCAGGTGCTCCCCTGTAACCAAACTCTGGCTCAATCTGGTGAATATCAGAGTTCTTTAGCTCTAAACATTGGCACATCTTCTCATGCCTCCTTGAATCTGATCCAGTTGTATTGATACAAGGCTAAACTGAACATTGAGTTGTTGAATTAACATACAATGGTGATCAATATTGAGATTTATTTTGGCAACATCAGACTTGACCTCTTTCAATATTTCCTCTTATGTGTCTGCCCTTTTTTACCAACTGGGCAGACATATCCTCAACTCTAGAGTCCTTTTTTCTCTTAGAATGTTGGTGCGGGAGCATCAACCAACTGCTCCTACCACTCTTCCTTATAGCTCACATTCTTGGTGTAATGGCTTCCTGGATTATCCTCTGGAGTGGTAAGATCTTGCTTTTGTTTCATGAGCTGCTCTAAGTTGGCTCTATTTTAAGCAAGAATTTGAAAGATCTCAACGTTTATTTTTGCTTGCTCAAAACTCCTATCATAGGCAGCCATGTGGCTAGTTGGTTACTCACATATATGTCTATACACACGGTGAAGATCAGCCACCTTGTCCATCTGTTCAGCAATTTCTGCAAATGATTTCTCTAAGATTGAACCTCCCATGAGAGCGTCAACAAATGCTTGACTATCTAGGTTCAGTGCTCGATAGAATCTCTCTACTCATGTTGTGTCTGAACTGTCATGGCCCAGGGCACTCCTCAAGCATCTATTGAACAGCTCCCATGTAGAAATGAGTGAATCACCATGGAATTGCTGAAAGTTAATGATTTTGTCCTTCACCTTAAATCTGTTTGACCTAATAAAGAACCTTGCTAAGATAGCTCACTACAACTCAACCCCACTGGTAATCGAACGAGTGAATCACCATGGAATTGCTGAAAGTTAATTATCTGGTCCTTCACCATAGACCTATGTGACCTAACAAAGAACCTTGCTGAAAAAGCCCTCTACAAATCAGCACAACTAGTAATTGAACTTTGTAGGAGCTTAGATAGCCATAACACAAAATTGTCCAAGAGATAATAGGAAGACACGAAGCCCCACAACATCCATAGATAGATTTTATGTCCCCAACACACTCTTATAGACAAATGCCACATTATGTAAGTAGCTATGTGGATCCTCTGCTGGTTGGCCCAGAAATAATCCACGGTTTTACAGTATTTGAAGTAACCCACTAGAATCGATGAACTTTGTGTCAGTTGATAGTGGTGGCAACACAACAACCCTGATAACATCCATCAGCAAGGGGTTCAACTAATACTGATTCCACTGGTAATCATTGTCATTGAAATCCCTAGGCTGTGGAATATCCTCCATGTGAGGTGGATTTTCATCCCTATCATCAACATCAATGTTCTGATTCAAAGCTGCATTACCCCTCGACATTAGCATTCTTTTGGGTCATTCTTCTTGTAATTCTTTGGATCTCTGTATCAAGTGGAGTTTAGGGAATGCTTCGACTCCTAGTGTTGGGCACACACTACCCATATACCCTACAAAGAAACAAAACAAAAAGTAAAATACAAGGGAACTAAGGATTAAAACTTGAATTACAATTACTAGTGAATTCAATCAAAATCTAGTAGTATTTCCTTACAGCGATGCCATAATCTTAGATCACGCCGAAGTTACACCTCTCTTTTGGAGGATAAAACAGTTTTTGTCAAATATAAAACCTAACCAAGGTTAGTGTCAAGTCTCACAAAAAATACGAAGACTTCCAAAATTTATTCACTAATAAACAATTCAAGTATTAACAACTCGATTCCCCAAAAGGGGGGGTGGTTTGCAATGATTGAGAAGAAATTAAACTAGACTAACTAAAACAAGAGACAATCAATAATGGACAACAGATTGGGAATTGTGTTCTTCATGATTCACCAACTCAATATCCCTGAATAACCCAATCATTATCTAGAGTATAGCATGTAGGACGATAATTTAAGCTCACCAAGCCTTTTGGTCAAAGGTGAGAGGCAAATTGCACTATGTGACTTGGACCATCTCCATAGTATGCACTACTAACCATTACCCATAGTCCCAGTCAACCTCCCCTTGGTCTAGTTCGGTCGATTAGAAGAGAACACATCATCGAATACTGTTAATCAATCTCTTTTCCTATTCATTACCACATGCATCGGGAGGATAATACTAGTCAAGTTCTAATATTGGCCATCACTAGAAAATATGCAAAATGAAGAAAATTGATTAATACATGTAATACCCTTTGCAATATTGCAAATTATCCTAGTTTATTTGGTTAGATCTTCATAGTTCCCATAACCCTAAGTTGTAGGTTTAGCTACTCACGCTATGGGAAGAGGAAGAAATTACGAATTGAGAAACATAATTAATCACTTACCCAATGGATCTTAAGAACAAGCAAATCCAAAATATATTGAGAATCACTTGATTGAAAGATAAAATGAAAATTCACAAGTGTATTCTCCTCTCCAATATTGAGTCTCCAAGTACAAAAACCTTAAAAATACTCTCTAATGGCATTCTCTACTCTATCTTCCTCTATTACATACTTAAAATAACCTAATTATACTATTTATAGTATTTACAAACATGTCCTTGAAAAATAAGAAAACTGATCGGCGACTTTCTACGACATGTAGTTACAACTCATAATCTGATTTATGAGTTGTAATAGGGCTTTCATATTCAGCTTTTTGCATTTTGAGCTTCACTTCCATGAAACCACTTTACGTATCGTAGACGGATTTACGACTCATATTACACTCTCATAGACTTCATCTGCATCAACTGGTCCTTTCATCGGAATTCTTCACGAAACAACTCTATACGACTCGTAGAGTGATCTACGACCCGTATAGAGGTCTCGTTTAGCTGAACTTTAAAAATTAAACTTCACTAGAAATCTGCATAAAACCCACTCTACGATTCGTAGAATGTTCTATGACTCATAGAGGGTCATGTAAACCACCAAAAATCAGAAAAGTCTGCAATTTGCCCCCAAAATCATGCCAACTCTCTTTCTTGCAAACTAAACACCAAAAACACATAAAAACCATAAATGTCGCATCGACAACACATACAATTCTATATTTTAAGATCAAATATGTTGTATTTTGACAATACATCAACTTACTATAAGGTTTGACATCACATGTAGCACTTGTGCATTAAATCTATATTTGTTTATCATTGATGTGCAACACAGGTGCATCAAATCTATATTTGTCTATCGTTCATGTGCAATACACGTGCATAAAATCTATATTTGTCTATCTATATCTATCTAAATAAAAAATCTAAAGTTATCTTATAAAAAAGGTCTCTTAATTAATTAAGTCCACTAGGAGAAAAAAATTCATGTTCCTAAGTACATTATTCTAGAATATCAAATCTCTCTTCATGCTTTTACTTAATAAGAGATGTACCTTTTACTACTACATCAAGAGTTTCCTATGTAATGTTTAGATCACAAATAATGGATTCAAGAATGTACAATGCTGCGATGAAAGGCAATATAAAATATGACAATCTTTTTCACTTGATGAACATCTGGAAAAGGGAAGAAGAAAATGGTTATCAAGTCACTCGAAACGAAAACACAATCCTCCATGTGGCAGCTCTTTTTGGTCAAAAAGATTTTATAATAGAGGTCCTTAAGATTACCTCGGGATTATTATGCTATAAAATAAGAAAAATGAAATTTCACTTCACATTTGTAGCTAATATAGGACAAAGTAAAATGGTGAGTGAACTACTTAGTGTAGAAAGAGAGGAGATACTACTCGTGAGGATGATAGATGGCACTGGAGAAACGACCTTGCATAAGGCTGTGAGAGGTGGACACCTTGAAATTGTCAAGATGTTGATGAGATTATAAGTAGATTCTAAACTCGACTTTCCAGCCAGTAAGGCTGGAAAAATGACACTTTATTTGGCTGAGGAGTCTGGCTTTCATGATACTTTGATTAAAATCTTGAATGTTCGTAAGGAACCAACTTATGTTACAGGTCCATCCAAGCGAACACCTTATTTTTGAAGTAGCCTCGGTGTCTATTCAAGAATTTTTTTCAAAATGTGCACAAAAGTGTCCTCAACATTTAACTCAATTTGCGAATAATGTCTACCATAATTTTGCACAGTCATAGAGCCCTATTTCATGCTCAAGAACTCTCTTACCTTGGCCTCCCTCCATTCTCTTAGAAAGAAACGCCCCAAGAAGGCTTCCTCGAACACTGCCCAAGTCAACATTGGGGCTTCCTCTCCTCTACTTTTCTTCCACTAATCAAACTATAGTCTAGCAACACCCCTTGAGCTAGCAGGAAGCCAATTCAACTCTATTAACATCAACCACATTCATCACATGAAACACTTTCTAGAGCTCATCAATGCAGTTCAAAGGATCCTCATTGGTGTAGACCTTGTGAACTCGGGCGGGTTCATCCTCAAGATTTCACAGACTCTAGATGTATCCTATGCATCCTATCTACCAGCTTCTTGTATCGCAACAGGGATTGCAAACGCCTGAGCTAGAGTTTGGATAGCCTAGCGAAGCTCAACATTAGAAATTTCAGCCTGTGTGGGCTGCTAACAGGGATAGCTGGACCTATAAGTTCATCATGTCCCTAGGGATCGGGTTGGTTGACATTTTATTTGGCAGGACGCCCTCTACCTTTGATGGCTCTTCTTGGAGGCATGATCGCAATTCTATAAATACGTAGGGCATGAATTAGAAGAGAGTTTCATAGAGTTTGAACTCTATCGCATGAATCAGATCTTGAAAGAAGTGTAACCATTCCTAATATCCTATAGCCTCTTACTAATAAAATATGGTGCACAACACACCCATAAACAAAATTACACTAGATACGGCTTCATAGACTCCCCAGGACACTTGAACTCTGTGTTCTAATACCATGTTTATCACGCCCCGAGAGGGTATCCTAGACGTGGTCAGCACTCAGAGACTATTGCTACTCCCCAAGTGAACCACCTGGTCTCATCACATTCATTCATCCAACATAACCAACCAATCAGCGAAAGACTAAAGATAACAAATGGTGGGAAATTTGAGTCTCAACAATCATATCAACAAAATGGGCTAGTATGAAAGAAACTAGCTCAACATAATGTCAAATCAACAATTCGACTATTGTCTATGAAGTCTCTATCACTATTAACTGGTGCCAATGATAGACCCATGGCTACCTCAACTCAAAATAAAGTTAGCCTAAAGTACGACTCTAATAGCTAGATGAAAATAATATAAGGATCCTCCAAAGTAAGGGAGGCTCACAAACTCAGGTGACTACAAAAAATCCTCAACGGTGCTCCTTTTGACGATATCTAGTACTTTCCTTTGCATCATAAAATGATGCAGTCCAAATGGCTATCAGTATACGGAATGTACGAGTATGTAAAATGGCTGAATGAACAGGAAGATACTCAATCAGAAAGTCAAATGTCTACCTAAAGTAAGAATAAAGAGTAGATAATGTCCAATCTATACTAATCCAACCTCATCCAATCAACTCAACTCAAAATACTATCAGTGTGAAACCTATATGGGAGTTTCTCTTATCTAACAACAATCACTTATGAGTCAGTGATTGTCCAACAATCTCACTGATGTTACCACAACCGTTCCATACTTTCCAAGTAAAAAAGAATCGGGTCCACAAGGGATCTAGTCTCTTAAGTCCTCTTTTGCTTTCAGGGACTTCGACTCAAGAGGGAACCTCAGATGTAATGGTTCAATCCTCACCTATGCTTGGCGTCATAGTTAATTAGTGCAAGTTGGATTTACTCTTACTCAATTTGGTGCTCGATACTCCTCCCAAGACTCAATGCTCACAAGACAATCCATCTCAGTAAATCATCTCAACTAGTCTCATAGAGACTCTCATCATCTCATTAATTATATCCCAATTGGACGTTTTGGCCTATCATCTCAATCATCTCATTAACTCAATTCTCACTCAATAGCTCAAGGTCTAGATCAATCATTAGGAAAAGTAAATCAGACAAATCTCTAGAGTTGAATTATGAATACTCATGGGACCATCAAGTTCTATCAACCTATCATCATACTAACATCACAATCACAATCGACATTCTCAAATCAAGGCTCTAGACTCAATCCCTAGGTTCATTCATGCATTCTTTTACAAAGTAAGAAATAAGGCATAAGAAAATAACTCATGTAAAACATCTAGTCAGTAAGTCAAGTTTGTGATGATCATCAATATAAGAAAACATATATAATGTATAATTTTCAAGAATCATTGAAGAAACATGCATGAAGACTCAATATACTCATAATCTTTCCATCACCATCAATGGGGCACGTGGGAGAACATTCTCATGTTTATGTTTAGCCTAATATACCTGGTATGGAGTTTTAACAATCAATCTCGTAAGAATTGTCCTCAATCCTCTTCAATTCTTGCTTCT
>JAPFFP010042379.1:0-36854 GCA_026153255.1 Solanum medicagineum | reverse complement strand
TACTATCTCTTGTTGTTGTTATTTTTCTTCCACGACCAAGGATGTGTAATTGATATGCTAATCGGCTTGTTTGGGGTTCCTTCATGTTCCCCATTCATCGTGTCACATCTAGGCCTAGGCTTGATCGTGATAAACATGGTGTCAGAGCACTAGGTTATTAATGATCCTCAGAATCCAACACACCGCATCGATTAGAGTCTTGTTCATGGTTGTGAAGTGCGCCACGATTATAAGCAAGAGGCTATAAGGCGTTTTAGGAAATGTTTCCCTTCTTCATTATCTATGTCATGCTATAGAAGCTAAGGTAAGATTTTCCTCTAATGAATGTTCTTTACTATTTTAGATCATGCCTATTCCAAGAGAAAGAAGAGCTCGTTCACCCTAGAAGCAATCGGCCCCTCCCGCTCCTCAAGATGGGGGAGTGGCTCATGAAGACTTTTGGGATGCTATAACCATGCTACCCCATGCCATGACTAGTCAAATCAACCAAGGGGCCCAAACCCCTCACGCTTTTACCCCGGCTTCTAGGGTGAGAGATTTCACAAGAATGAACCCATCAGAGTTCCACGAGTCTAAGATGGGTGTGTATAAAGTGTTTTCTATTATGGGTGTTAGATTAGAAGAGAAAGCGGAGTTGGCGGCCTACCAACTCAAAGGGGTGTCCCAAATATGGTTTACTCAATGGAAATCGGAGAAGTGGAATGGTGATGCTATCCATTGGGAAGAGTTCAATGCGGCATTTCTCAATGGGTTCTTCCCTCTTAAGCTAAAGGAGGCCAAACTGATGGAATTCATGAATCTAAAGCAAGGGTCGATGAGTGTGAGAGAGTATGCCCTCAAGTTCAACCAACTCTCCTAATATGCTCCACAATTGGTGGCCGAGCCGAGGTGTAGGATGAACAAATTTGTGATGAGTGTGTCTAACTTGGTGAATGAGGAATGTTGTGCCACCATGCCTCATGACTTATGTTGAACAATTAGAGGGGGGGAAATATAGAAAAAGAAGAAGTGGTGAGGCCATGAGGGGTCGTTTTGATGGTAGATTCCAAAGTCCTAAGGGTTGCGGGTTTCTTCAAGGACAAGGTGCATATGTGGTTCCTAGGGGAAGAGAAGGCCATCAAGGGGGTTCCCCAAGGCAAAAACCGATTCTAAGCTCTTCAAGGGAGAGAAGGGGTAGATGAGGTGCCCGATGTCGTCATCAATATATTAAAAGTCTTTGATTTTGATGTGTATGCATTGATAGACCCGGGTGCCACTCACAAAATTTGGGGTCATTTCGAGTTGATCATGATATGGTCTTGACTTAGCCAAGGACCAGTGGAATATTCGTAATTAGCTGACAAGTCGAAAGGTCATATCTCGTCTTATGAGTATAGGGATGAGATAAAACTTCATGGAGGTGTGAAGGAAGTCAAGAGGAGTCCATAGAAAAAGACTTCAACTGATTTGGAGTACGGTAGAGCCGTCTAAGGCCCATTATGATTCTCTTGCAGAATGATATCTACTCCTGGAGCTTGGGCAAATCTTTTAAGAGCATATATAAGGGGGGTACATATGGTGACAACCTACCAGCCTCCCCCGGGCGTCTGGACCAAAGTGTGCTTCCTTCAAAGGGACCTTCAAGGGCCTACCTAAGGACCTCAAAGGAGTGATCTAGGTACGCATAGGAGTTAGGGAGCTCCTTGGGCAACGCGTGGCTCGGTAGCCAGCGTTGGACGTTTAGACGAGTGAGAGGCTTGCTATAACAAACGGATAGGCCCTCCAGGCTAACCACTTGGTGGGATAAGACCCCTCTACTGATTGATCAATCAAGGGACTCACTCAATGACCTTGTGAGCTAACTTGTGAGCTTGGCAAGGGTTCAACCAAGCGAGCAAGGGTCTGTTGGCCTAGGCGTGCAGTCATAGGGTGACGTTGCACTGTGGGACTTGCAAGAATATTACGTGGGCTAAGATGAGATATGCCTTAAGCTAAACAAGGGCAAAGTTAAGGTAACGCATATGAATAAGGCCAAGGATTGAGAGTTGCCCTACTCAGGCGAAGCAACAAACCAAGTGCCATACACGAGGCGACTGACAAGCTTGAGGATAGAACTGTGCACCCGAGTAGGATGCTCAGGCCCAGGCAAGGGACTGATATGTTCGTAGCCATACCCTAGGACGCATATTGATGGGATCTATGAGTTGAGTACATAGCAACGCAATACCTAGGCCTCAGAGGGGCAGCACCATGGGGGCGAGCATTGTGGCGAGCCTCCAACAGGTACAAGGATCATACTGAGAAATCTGGGAAATGAGATAACCTAGCCCTAAGCTATAAGGAGCTGAGGGTGCTACACGGGCAATTGTGTGCCACTGACGCAGTTTGAAAGTATGAGCTCGTAACACATGGTATGAAAGCAAAGTTGTTGCAAATGCTGGGTAAATGTTGACTTTAGTGCAAATACTACGACAGAGTAGGAATTGTTGTTAGCCAAACTCAACAAAATCGTATGAAACGATTGCTACTGTGTGAAGGGGATTGGTTGCATACAATGATACTAGAGGAAGATATGTCAACTATGACCCATCATGAGCCGGTCATCCCCAATATAGTTGTCGATTCCGCATTTGTCTGTGTGGGCTGATCCTATTTAAAGCATCCGATTGTGATCAAAGTCTCTTCCAAGGATGACTTCTGATCAGTGGGTACTATTTTCAGAGGGATTATGAAAAGGCATGTTTGGTTTGCTGGTAGCACCACTGTGCGATGCTGGTTGAGCGGGCTGCTCTGAGAAGGGCAAATGGATAGCTATTGCTCAAATGCCCTAAATTGTGAACAATCGCCAGTTTCTCTAAAAATCTGGAAGCAATATGTTCACAACTTGGTTGACAAGAAGCGTGGACTTGAGAAGAATGCCAGGAAAGATAGTGAGTGCATCAAAAGCTTGTCAGTCAAGATGTGTGTTCATGCAATGCGACAAGAAAAAGTTGTCAGCTAGGCAGAGTATAGGCTTGTGAAGTGATGGGAATATGCCGATTATTCGGGTATCAAAGTGAATGGAGCTACGTCTTCCAAGTAGTGCAGCCATGTTTCAAGGTATATGTCAGCCGAGGACTATAAATTTTGAGGCTTGATCATAGAAAGATCTTGCCAGGGATGCGATGGACGCATCATTTACGTGTCCTCTTAGATAGCGAGGGCATTGAGATACCTAGCCGCTGGTAGGCAGCGATGAGTGGCAAGAGATTCCTAAACACCTATCCATCTAAATGGTTATGATATATGGCAGGAGAGTCCCAACGTAAGGATCATGTAGCTAAAGTAGGTTTTAGCCTGCGGCATGGGAAAACTAAGCTTGCTTGTTGAAGAAGCACACCAAGTTATGTCAAGCAGCCACATAGAGCCAAGCAAAAGAAGGCGCTAAGCTATCGGGTGTGTGAGCGGCACGTCTACCAAACCATCTTATGGGGAGGCACAGTGCCATTATGCTGAATGGTAAGGCAATACATCAAAGTGGGATTAGTTGAAGCGTCAGAATTGGATGGGTATCCAAGTTCATGAATAGAGACTTCCTACAAGTATAAGGTTGAGTCAAAAAGAGACATTGAGACAGGAGAGCTGTGCATGCCTCACCTATAGGTCATCCCATAAGCGACCAATCGAGAATCGGGAGCACCGTGAGGGTCCTCGCCATAGGCTTATGTATTGAGTACACCGAGCATCGAAGAGCTACGAAGAGGGAGGAAACGTTCTGAAGAAAGAGTCTTGTTCAGAAATGTATGCAGACACCAGCACTTTGAGACATGAAGTACTTGCCAGAAGTATGTCCCAAGAAAATTGCATAGTACCCACAAGTACAGAGCACAAGATGTGCCAAAGGAGCCATGTTGCAGTATGGGTTGCCAGAGGCCGAATTGTATGTTGAATGGGACAAATGATGTTGATGAAAGGACCATGAGGATATGGTTAGAAAAGACACCTCATCAAGGGATGCCTACCGATACCGGCCAATAAGAAGGCCGAAGTGTTTATGAAAGGACCATAAGGGTATGTTGGCAAGGATGCCACATCAAGGGATACCTACCTATGTTTGAGTATTGATGCTAATGTCCTAAAGGAAATTAATATCTTCCAAGAGAAATTTAGGCACAGTGGAATTGCAAGTTCGTGCGTGGGAGTGCTCAATTTCTAGACTGGGCTAGGGATGCAAAGGGCATGCTTGCGAGGCCTCCAATGTTCTAGTCTTGTTTGCGGTGCTAGACAGTTTACACCAATGATGTGCAAGATCTCAAGCCAGGCTAAAGATTCTAAGGACATGCTTACGGAGCCTCTGATGCTTTAGTCTTGATTACGGCAAAGAGACAAATGCAAGTGTATTTCAAGGAAGAAACAGATTTCTGGATAGTTAAAGGCTGTGAGGGACACGATGTGGTTGATGCCACAAAGTTAGTCTCCTCCAAGTGAACACCGAGAGGTGCAGTGCGGATGTAAATTGGACAAAACATGGAAGGAGGAAGCACTAGGGGCGTTACTCAAACTTGAGAATCGAAGCTTGAAAAGGTTCTAGGCGCACTAAGGATTTAGGGGCCACGATATGATTCGGCAAGGGTGCAGACTTCGGGTTTTTGTTGTTGTCAGATGTCATCGAGGATGATGACTTGGTTCGTCTATATGAGGGTGTTCCACCCCAAGGTTTATGGGTGGTTACATGGCCAGGGCATGTAGGCCAAACAGGTCTGCCCAGTGTCAACCATGCAGGCGACCTGTGCTGCAAGAGGCGCTGAAATTGGCATATAAAGCAAGGATGCATAGAAAGAGGCAATGACCATTTGAGATGTTGCATGACATGCCCTAAGAGTGCCAAGTATGTTTGACAAGGACTTTGGATGCGCCAAAGGGCCGAGGCCAACAGGCCAAGGCCATGTGCAGCAACAGATGTCACTGCCGCCCATTCTTGAGCTATGAATGGAATTTGGGAATTCTAGGCTATGTTCATGTTCCTAGCATGTTCTTATATATTCTCACTAAATTTGGGGTCATTTCGAGTTGGTCTTGATAGGGTCTTGACTCAGTAAAGGACCAGTGGAATTTTCATAATTAGCTGAAAAGTTTGAAGGCCATATCTCGTCCTATGAGTATGGGGATGAGATGAAACTTCATGGAGGTGTGAAGGAAGTCAAGGGGAGTCCATGGAAAAAAAATGAGTAGGTCCATCTAAAGCCTATTATGATTCTCTAGCAGAATGATATCTACTTGTGGATCTTGGGCGAATCCTTTAAGAGCATATATAAGGGGGGTACACATGGTAACAACCTACTAGCCTCCCCCAGGCGTCTGGCCCATAGTGTGTTGCCTTGGAGGGGACCTTTAAGGGCCTACTTTGGGACCTCAAAGGAGTGCCATAGGTACCCATAGGAGTTAGGGAGCTCCATGGGCGACACGTGGCTCAGTAGCCAGTGTTGGGTGTCCAGACTAGTGAGAGGCTTGCTATAACAAACGGATAGGTCCTCCAGGCTATCCTTTTGGTGGGATAAGACCTTTATACTAATTGAGCAATCAAGGGACTCACTCAAGGACCTCGTGAGCTAACTTGTGAGCTTGGCAAGGGTTCAACCAAGTGAGGAAGGGTCTATTGGCCTAGGCGTGCTGTCGTGGGGTGACGCTGCACTGTGGGACTTGCAAGAATGTTACTTGGGCTAAGATGGGTTATGCCCTAAGCTAAATGAAGGCACGGTTAATGTGACGCATATGACTAAGACGAAGGATTGAGAGTAGCCCTACTCAGGCGTATTGACAAGCCAAGTGACATGCACGAGGCGACTTACAAGCTTGAGGATAGGACTATGCACCCAAGTAGAGTGCTCAGGCCCAGGAAAGGGACTGATACATCTGTAGCCATACCCCAGAGCGCATATTAATGGGATCCAGCATATATGGATGCGCCATATGAGTTGAGTATATGCCAAGGCAATAGCTAGGCCTTAGACGAGCAGCACCATGGGGGCAAGTATTGTGGCGAGCCTCCCATAGGTACAAGGATCGTACTTAGAAACCTGGGAAATGAGATAGGCTGGCCTTAAGCTATGGGGAGCTGAGGGCGTTGCACAGGCAATTGTGTGCTACTGATGCAGTTGAAAAATATGAGCCTGTGACAGTCAACCCCCGTTGGTGCATCCATTATTGGTAGAAGGTCTATAGTAATTGTCTCATATTCATTTTTCATAAAATATTGCCTTGTGATTTTTTTGAGTTGGACATGGTAGATTTCGATGTCATTCTTAGGATGGATTGCTTGCATGCATACTATGCTTCTATTGATTATAGAACCCGCAGGGGCAAATTCCAATTCCCTAATAAACTTGTCCTTGAGTGGGAGAGTCATGATGTAGTGGTCAAGGGTAGATTCATTTCCTCCATTAAAGCCCAAAGGTTGATTTCTAAGGGATGTCTTTATCATCTCGTCAAGGTTAGGGATGTTGAATCTAAAGTCCTTCCTATAGAGTCGGTTTGGTTGGTTAATGAGTTCTTTGATGTCTTTCCTAATTAGCTTCCCAGTGTTTATCTCGAAAGGGAAATAGATTTTGGTATAGACCTCCTTCTCGATACTCAACCCATTTTTATTCCCCCTTACCCTATGGCCTAGGCGGCGTTGAAGGAGTTTAAAGAACAATTGAGGGATTTGTTGGAGAAGGGTTTTATAAGGCTTAGTCAATCACCTTGACGTGCACTGGTGTTGTTTATAAAGAAGAAGGATGGTACTCTGAGAACGTGTATTGATTATCAGTATTTACTTAATAGGGTCACCATAAAAAATAATTATTCTCTACCAAGGATTAATG
Organism: Solanum medicagineum; assembly: GCA_026153255.1. Lineage (NCBI taxonomy): Eukaryota > Viridiplantae > Streptophyta > Magnoliopsida > Solanales > Solanaceae > Solanum > Solanum medicagineum. The sequence continues at coordinate 30,033 of JAPFFP010042379.1, read as the reverse complement.
ATCTTTTTGACTAACTTTAAAGGGCTAGTCACTTCTCTAAGATTGATCTTTGGTCCAGGTGTCACAAAGTGAAAGTCAGGGAGTGTGACATTCCTAATATGGCTTTTCGGACTAGGTATGGGCACTATGTGTTTGTGGTTATGTCATTTGAGTTGACTAATGCACCGACTATCTTTATGGATTGTATGAATAGGATCTTTAAACCTTACCTTGACTTGTTTGTGGTGGTATTCATTGACGATATCTTGATCTATCCCTATAGTAAGGAGGATCATGTGGATCACTTAAGGGTGGTGTTACAAATCTTTAGGGAGGAGAAGTTGTATGCTAAGTATGAGAAATGTGAGTTTTGGTTGAAAGAGGTTGCTTTTCTAGGTCATGTGGTGTCGGGGGATGGCATTATGGTGGATCCTAAGAAGACGAAGGTGATTAGAAATTTAGACGTTTGACTCCATCAGATATTAGAAGTTTCTTGGGTTTGGCCGGTTTTACCGGAGGTTTGTGAATGGGTTCTTTTCTATTGCTTCTCCCATGACTAAGTTGACCCTAAAGAAGACAAAATCTATGTGGACTGATGAGTGTAGAAAGAGTTTCCAAACTTGAAAGAAAAGCTTGTCTCCACTCCTATCTTGTCTTTATCGGAAGGGATTGTTGTGTATTATGATGCTTCAAGAATTGGTTTGGGTTGTTTTTTGATGAAAATGGTAAGGCGATAGCTCATACCTCTAGGTAACTAAAGTTACATGAGAAGAACTACCCAATCCATGATCTTGAATTGGCTTTCGTTGTATTTTCTTTGAAAATTTGGTGTCACTACTTGTATGGGTCCATGTTGATGTGTTTACCGATCTTAAAAGCCTCTAATATGTATTCACCCAAAAATATCTCAACTTGAGACAAATAAGGTGGTTACAGCTCCTGAAAGATTATGATATGAGTGTGCATTATCACCTCGATAAGGATAATGTTGCGGTCAATGCTCTAAGTAGGGTGTCTATGGGTAGCCTAGCTCATATTAATGGTGGTGGCAAAGAGGTGGCTAGAGAGGTCCATCGGTTAGCTAGATTGGGAATTAGGTTGGAAGACGTTGACAATGGTGGGGTAGTAGTTGTTGATGGTTCGAAATCTTCCTTGATTGAAGAGGTAAATGCAAAGCAAGATCTTGACCCCACATTGTTAGAACAGAAGACCTTAGTAAAAGATGGTAAGATGGAGGTTTTCTCCCAAAGGGCAGATGGTGCGCTTAGGTACCTTGGTAGATTGTATGTGCCTTGTGTTGATGACATGAGCAAGAAGATTTTAGATAAGGCTCATAATTCATCCTATTCCATTCACCCCAGTTCTGCAAAGATGTACAAAAATTTGACAAAAGTGTATTAGCGGGGTGGTATGAAGAAAGATATTGCCAAGTTCATATCTGGTTGCCATAATTGCCAACAAGTGAAACTTGAACATCAAAGGTCAGGTGGCCTAACCCAAGATATAGATATTCCTACTTGAAAGTGGGAGGAGATCAACATGGATTTTGTTGTTGGGTTGCCTAAGACTAGGAGGCATTCTGACTCTATTTGGGTTGTGGTTGATAGAATGACAAAGTTGTCTCATTTCCTACCGGATAAGACTATTTGTGGTGTGAAGATTATGCCAAATTATATATTCATGAGTTGGTTAGATTGCATGTGGTGCCTTTGTCAATCATTTTGGATCATGGTGCTCAATTCACTTCTCACTTTTGGAGGTCTTTCTAAAGAGGTATTGGTATCAAGGCAAAGATTAGTATGGCCTTTCACCCTCAAACAGATGGTCAATCCAAGAGAACTATTCAAACTCTTGAGGATATGCTTAGAGCTTGTGTTTTGGAGTTTAAGGGTAGTTGGGATGAACACCTTCCAGTCATTGAATTTGCATACAACAATAGATATTATTCAAGCATTGGTATAGCTCCTTTTGAGGCTCTTTATGGTAGGCCTTGTAGATCTTTGATTAGATGGTTTGAGGTAGGGGAGATGGCTTTGTTGGGTCTGGATTTAGTTTTGGAGGCCATGTAGAAGGTGAAGTTGATAATGGAGAGGTTGAAAACAGCCCAAAGTCAACAAAAGTCCTATACCGATGTGAGGAGAAAGGATCTTGAATTTAAGGTTGGTGATTGGGTCTATTTGAAGGTCTCACCCATGAAGGGTATGGTCCAGTTTGGCAAGAAGGGTAAATTAAGCTCAAGGTTTGTGGGTCCTTATAGAGTGTTGAGGAGGATTGGTAAGGTGGCCTATGAGTTTGAGTTGCCCATTGATATGCATATGATTCATCAAGTCTTCCATGTATCTATGTTGAGAAAATATGTGGGTGACCCTAATGTTATTGTACCTTTGAATGTTGTGGGTGTTGTAGAAGATAGTTTAACGTATGAGGAGATTCTGGTAGAAATTTTGGATAGGCAAGTGACGAGGTTGAGAAACAAGGATGTAGCTTCCATCAAGGTTCTTTGGACGAATCAACAAGTTTACAGTGCTACATGAGAAGCTAAGGTGGACATGCAAAAGTGATATCCTTATATTTTCCATCCTACTCAAGCCTAAGTTACTAATTTAAGTCCTCTGTGTGATTTCAAATCTTATGTTTCAGCTTTATATCATTTGCATTCATTCATGTTTATGTTAACGAGTTTGTGGTGACTTTGGCACTTATGTTGAGATTTTTGAAATGATGTTTAAATGAACTTGTTGCATTCATATGTTGGACCGAAATCATCTTGATTACTCTCTTATGTATGTTTCTTTGATATTCAGGGATGAATGTTCTGAAGGGGGCTATATGGACACGCCCAAAAAGTGCCTGAAAATGTGCCTCGGAAATGCCCATAATCATAATTTCTATATATTCAAAATTTGTGTGTGATATCAAGAGTTTGACTTCATATACTAGATAAGGTGGGAAAAGTAGTGGGAAATGGGTATAACCCCGATTTTAGAGCAATCGTAGCAAAATTTTATTTTCTAAAATAATCCTTATCTTGAGAGGATCCGCGCCCTAGCCGCGACGCCCAGGGGCGCGGACCAGTGTTATTTTGTGCTTCAAAATTTTGTTTTGGCCTAACGCCTTCAGTGCTTGGCCTAATGCCCTCTTATACATAAAAACACCTATACTTAGCCATTTTTTAACTTTATATCACTCAATACACTCTCAAAACCCTCTCTAACACTTAGCCAAATATTTCATCCAAATTCATGTGACTCAAACACATTTTCGGATCTCAAGAATTTCATTCAAGCTTCAAGTTCTCATCCAAATATTCATCGAGAAAATCCCCAAAGTTGAGTTATGTGGGTTTCAACCATTGGGTACTTTCACCCATAGTGCCCAACCTTCTTTTTTTATGTAAACTGCATGTTTTCAAGTTGGATTATCTATGGGTACCTCTTATTATAAAATTTGATTATAAACTACGTTGGGGTTTCATAAAATGTTGACTATATAAGCATGTTTTAAGCTATGAATCTATTATCTATGATGAGATTTGATGAAGGGTTTCAAGTTATCTTGCATGAGGGTATTATTATGTGTTGGTGGGTTGATTTACCTTGAGTTTTCTCACATAATTTCACTCTTGAATCGTATGATTTTGAACTAGCATTACACATCCGCCAAGTGTTTGATAAAATGTCTCGTAAAGGATTCTTGAGTTATTGATGATCCATTGTATGGATTATCAGTCAAGTGACTTTATGATGATGAAAGGAATCTATGTATGTGTTGAATTCATGAGAACTATCTATAGTGTTGCAAGTTGACCTTACCTTGATGGGAGATGCTAGGACCATTTACCATTTTGAGGAGTATTGGCCAAGTTGAGGGGGTAGGGGTGCTAGGCCCATGAGGGTATATACCTTGGCCACCTTGATGGGGGTGCTAGGCCCATCTACTATATTGAGTGGTATATACCTTGGCCACCTTGATGGGGGGTGCTATGCCCATCTACCGTGTTGATGGGTATATACCTCAACCACTTTGATGGGGGGTGCTATGCCCATCTACCAATTGAGGGGTAGATACCTCAATGACCTTCCAAGGGGGTGGTAGGCCTTGATTCCAAGTACTAGTTTGCTTGATCTATGATGATGGTCTCTTCCTACATATGTAATCTATATTATCAAGTATATGTCTCACAAGCATATTTTACTCAAGCATTGATCATGCATGCCATATTGTTATTATAATTTCCCGTTGCCTATGTATATGCATTTTTTGACTAAGTTGCCTATGTCTTGTTGCATCGCATCCTATATACTTAGTACATTCAAATGTACTAGCATACTCTATCCTTACATAATGTTACCATGTAGGAATTGGAACACCTCTTGATCATCCTCCTTGTGGCTAGTCTTGGCATATTGGAAGAAGAGCTTTGGTATGCCCTCAAGTTTGAGGACATTAGCTATCTTACTCTTGTTACTTATTTTCTCTTCATGCTAAACACTTGATAGTATGAGGGAGAGCCCGGAAAGTGTCTTGGCCCTCGCTCAAATCTATGTTTAAAGGTGATCTTGGAACTAATGATGTAATTATACTTTGAGCTTTGACTCTTCTATGTCTTATGCTATCAAAGACTTCCCTTAGTCCCTTTATCCCTCTTTTATTATCTCTTGTTGTTGTTATTTTTTCTTCAGCGACCAGGGATGTGTAATTGATATGCTAAGAGGCTTGTTTGGGATTCCTTCGAGTTCCCCATTCGCCTTGTCATGTCTAGGCCCTAGGCTTGGGTCGTGACAACTATCATAATTGAAGTGGTGGTTACTAGCATCCTATCATATTAAGTTATCTTTAACTCGATTAGTCAACTATTTAGACCCAACTTAGTAAATTTATGCTCATATTTGCACATCCCTAACATCTCTCTTAATATGTTGTTAGTTTACTAGTTTAGAAGTTGTTAGGTGAATCTTGATTTTATGTATTGTAACACCCCAACTAGAACCTACAATTGTCTAGTTCAATGAAGTACTTTGCCTCTGAAACCACCATTCCCTAGGGGATTTAAACCATACTCTTTTTTTGGGTTCATATGTGGATACTGATCATCCCTGCTTCCATTTGAATAGTAGGTTTGAGTCTCATAAAAATGACATCGTTGTCTGGGAATGATGCTAGTTCTTGATTGAAGTTTTTATTGAACTTAGTTCTTGTAGTTAGAGTTTCTTTATTACTTTTCTTGTTTTTGTTGTTGAAAAATTAGGTGTTAAGATGGAGGACGATGGAAGTGTTCACAGTGACAACTTTGGAGAAGTGAATGACTTCTAAGACATAACCTGGGATCAAGTAGGGTGTACAGGAGCAATCTGATTGCCTCGATTGACTGGAGGTACGGTGTTCTATTTAACAAGCTCCATGTTACAGCTGCTTCAACTAAAAGGTGTATTCAGATAGAAAGCCCATAGGGATCCCTATGATTATCTTCAGAATTTTGTAGATGTCTGCTTGCCATTTAACTTCTGAGTGTCACCCAAGAAGCAATCAGATTAAGGCTCTTCCCATTCTCTAACATTGGAGAAGTTGTGAGGTGGCTAGCTGAGCTTCCTTAGGATTAAATCACTTCATGGGAGGAACTTGCAGATGCATTCCTCAAAAGTATTTTCCCTCCCTCGAAGATGGTTAATCTACGAAGAAGTATTGAGAACTTCAAAAGATATAATGGTAAGCCATTGCATGAGAAATGGTTGTTGTTTGGAAAACTCTTGTTTCAATGCCTGCACCATGGAGTTCCGAACCACCAACTATTACAATCTTTTATGTGATTCTTGATGTTGTCAACAATGGTTTGGCTGACCAGTTGGTACGATGAGGAATCATGAAGCAAACCTTTTCTACTGCTTGTGAGCTATTGGATGATGAGAAAGATCAATCGGGCTTGATATACAAGGTTTGACCTTGTATCTGCAATTCACAGGAATCCGTCCAAAGAACAACTTTCTGAAGATCAAGAGAGGGATAAAATCATGGCTAAAATGTTGACTCAGTTGGATCTCTTAACCAAGAACATAATGGGATAAAACTTGAAGAGTGTTAATGTTATAGGTACTGCTAGTGAAGTGGTTTATAATAATGTACCATATGAAGGAGGATATAGTGAAGAGATACATTATATAGGTAATCAGGTGATGGGTTGTCGATCAGTTTCCAAGGAAACCAAAGAATCAAGGTGGAACAATGGAGCTGGATGGCAAGATAGATCTTGGTCAGATCAACCTCAACTCAGAGATTAGAGAGAGCTCGATTGAGCTAGATGTAGGTACATTCCACCCTATGATAGTGTCAAAGTTGTTGATCCTATAGTGAATCTGCAGAATTTCTAGACTGAAGACATGTTAACCTGAATCTTGACAAAGTTGAGGCCTCCGATAAAGTTTTGAAGGAGATAAAAACTAATTTCTCACAGTTGAGTCAAAATATGAATTCACAGTCTCCTTCCATTAAGCATTTGGTGACTCAACTTGGTAATATCTCAGGCATCCAACCAAAGGCCAAAGGGAGGATTGCCCAATAATACGGTGGCTAACCCAAAGAGTATTAACCAGCAATGTTTGGCTATTATGACTCATAGTGGGAATGTTATAGAAGGTGCTAAGCTTACACTTGTTGTTGAAAAAGGTGAGAAAACAGAAGAAAAGGATGAAGGTGCAGTGAGTGCTAATGATGATGATGATGTAGTTGCTGATGAAGGTTTTGACACTCTTCGCAGTCCCAACAATAGTGAAAAAGAGAAAGTTAGAGATGATATTATGAATATTGAGAGAGCATACCACTGAAACGCAAATTCAACTTTGAAGTTGAACGATCCATAGGTGAAGATAGATCCTCCATTCTCTCAGAGAATGAAGAAGAAAGGGGAGTATACAAAATTTCAAGAACTCCTTTCTATATTAAGTTCTTTGTTTATCACTGTCCCATTAGGTAAGGCAATAACTGAAATGTCAGGGTATACAACGTTTATGAAGGAGTCAGTGACCAAGAAACGGACCTTAGGGTGTGAGATGATCAAAGTTTCTCATAATTGCAATGCAATCTTGATGAAAAACTTGGTTGCTAAGAAAGAGGACCATTGTGCATTCACAATTCCTAGCACCATTTAGAGCTTGCAAGTTTAGCAAGGCACTATGTGATTTAGGTGCAAGCATAAATCTCATGCCCTTGACTATATTTGAAGAATTAGGGATAGGGACCTCTTCACCAACAACGATGTGTTTCCTCATGGCTGACTAGTCTATCAAAAGGCTGGTCAGCATTTTATACGATATTTTGGTGAAGGTGGACAAGTTCATTCTACCAGCTAAGTTTGTGATCTGGATTATGAGGTGGATGTTGATGTTCCCATTATCTTATGTAGGCCATTTTTGGCTAGCGAAAGGGTCCTAGTGGATGTAGAATGGGAAGACTTGAAATTAAAAGTGAATGAAGAAGAGGACATATTCAATATTTGCAAGACTTTGAAGCCATCAATGGACCTCCAAGTGGCATTGGTGATGATAAATTGAAGTGAATGATGAAGGGCGACATGATGTATCTGATCAGCAAAGTTGTAATTTGGTGGATCACCAAATTGGTTAGGCAATGTTTAGTTTCATCGCTCTTTGAGGTTGAAGAAATGTTTGATTCTTATTAAAGAAAGCAGTCACTAAAAAAATTGGCATATCGTTGAATGTGCTTGGCGGAGTGAATAAGCATCATCGAGTCCTCATGCATAACAACCTGTTACAGGCTTTTCAAATGTCTTGGCTTTTCACTCTTAATATTTCCTCTTCTTCACCCATCTTGCAAAATAATTTCATCCATAGTTCATTTTCTTGACTTTTCTTTGGAGTGCGTACATTCATAAAAAAAAATCTCATTTGGAAATTCTCAATTCTAGTGCATCATTATAGAGAATGTTTTTGGCCCTATGCTTTACTTTCTTTTGAAGAATCATATTGGAATTGTGACAGCATATGATAAGGGTTTTATGAGTTTGATAATCATAGTATGTGGCTGAAATGTTGTTGGAGATCATGTGGGTGATGTGTTTTAATGATCCTAGAACCTTATGCTTTATTTGGGTTTTTGATTTATTCAACAAATCATGAAATTCAATGTGCATGTGTTGTGGACTAGGACTAGATTTGATGAATTTGTTGCCCAAACGTTGAATGATCTAGTACATTGTCTCAAATATTACCTTGATGTCTTTTTGGATATCCTTATGTTGGGATACTGTCATGAACATGTGAATGCTTAGATTGATTAGGCATGCTTGTTGTGTTGCCTTCTTTTGTGGGCTATGGCTGAAGTCTGAGTAACCCAAACTCTTTTAAGCGAAGTGAACTTTCCCTATGATAGATTGAGTGACGTCATACTTAAAGGTAAGTGTCGTTCCATTGAGTTTATAGCCATGGTGACAATATGAAAGTAGCAATATATGATTGAGCATGTATTGATCGATATTTTTATGGTGGGGTAGTGTCTGACTTTTCCATTAGTTCTATGAAATTTTATCAAGGTTTGAATGAGAGTTTAGTGGCCTTGCCAGTAAATTTCGATGACTGTCATTTTGACCTCCGAAGTAGACTTGGCGATACACCAAATTTTGATACACACTGCCTTTTTTAACTGATGTTTTATGTTGAGTTCTATAACTTTTGACTATATTATTTTTCACTGTTGAATGAATTTGGTGAGTCACGAAATTTGCACAACCATCAAGGAAAATACCAGTGTTAGAATGTTTGAAATCTATGCAAAAGGTGATGGTTTATTTGATCGCCAAATTAGTTCAGTGGGCAGATGGACCTGTCCACCCCGAATGGTTTTCTTATGCCTAAATTTCGCATCAGTCTATTCTATGATTGATCCTCACAGTTGTGTCTAAGCTCGTTTTGCGACAAATGACTAAATGAAAGTATGTCTTAGCCAAGTCCATTAGGCCTGCACCTTTACCTATGGAAACAAGCCCCAAGAGAGAAAGAAACAAAGTTGGGTCCAAAGTCCTTAATGATGCTCTTCTCCAGATATCCTAGAGAATCCAAGAAACCATAGCCCAAGTGCATTTAAACAGGCTTAAAATGGAGGGGCTGAGGACAATCTTGGAGGAAAGGTGACTGTCAACTGATGAAGTCATTGATTAATACCCTTAGTGCTGGGACACTCTCAAGTTCAACAATTTGCAAATATTCCTTGAACCTTGGGATATGTATATTCCAAGCTTGGTGAGAGAATTTTATGAGGCCTATGCTAGGCCATTCCAAAGAGCAGAAGTAAGGTGAAGGTGATTCCTAAACCTCTTTATATTATGGAGGTTTGTGGTGTGCTAGTTCCGTGCAAGAGACAGAAATAAATGAAATTCACGGGTGCACATATCGATACCGAAATGACCTTGAAGATATGATGCAGCTCAAGACGTGTGACGACATCAAAACATAGTTGGTCGCTATGATTGGGATTCCAGCTTCCTCGTGGTTAGAGGAGGGAACTATTATTGAGATGAAGGAGATGAACATCCCGACAAGATACTGGTTTGTATTTATTAACAGTAACCTAATTCATTCGCATAACCACAGTCCAAAGCGACATTGATGGGCTGTATCATGGACCGCCGAAAATTGAATCTTGTTGTGATCATCACCCCAGAGATCCTCACGAGGGAAAATAAAGTGCAAACCTCACTCCCTATCCCAGCCTAATCACAGCCTTGTGTAAGAAAACTGTAGTGCCATTTAACAAAAGTATTGATGTGGAGATTACTCCAACAACATCCACTAATATCCGGAGAATAGAGGTTGGGTTCTAAAAGGACGAAAAGGATCGAGATAGAAAGAAGCTGATTGACAATACACCTATGGTTGCTGTGGAGGACCTCACATCCAGCACTACTGAGCTAGCTATTGAGGTAGTTATATATTCGTCTTCTCCCTCCTTACCTTTCTCTTCTACTTTATTCCCTTCTACTGAGCCACAGGCAGAGCCTCGGGCTGAGGAAGACTAACCCCTAAGGCTACCATTATGAGCACTGGATGGTTAGCTAAAATGGCTAACGTTTGTGCCACCCGAGTTGAGTCATCCTTTTCCAAGCTGATTGAGACGACCATAGCCAATACATTGGCTCCATATATTGAGGTTGAAAATAAGCAAAGGGAGTTGATTGAGGCTTAAAACCTGAGGATGGATAGGCTTGAGGTGATGATTGAGGATCAAGGGAAAGAATTAGCTATTTTTAAAGAGATGGTCACTACTGTGGACAACAGAAATCGTGGTAGTTGTAACTCATCATCTATAAAGGCCGACATTGAATATTTGAAGAAGGAGGTGGCGTTGTTGAAGTTTAAGGACTTGAGTTCCCTCTGGGATAGAATATAGGTGCGACCTAAACTTGACATGAATGCAGCTCCTAAGGATATGATGAATGTTGATGCTCTAGGTAAGGGTGATAAAGAAGTTAATATAGTAGGCATCTTGGAGACCGATGAAAAATACTTGGGAGTTGAGCCCAAATCGGCAGAGCTTGATGAATTGGCATGGTTAGAAAAGGAAATAGTGGACATGGTGAAAAAGGAGGCTCTCAAAGATACGTCCATGATAGGTACTTTTGGTGTACATGAGCCCGAGCCCATGGGGCTGATGATTGATCAAGAGAGTATACCACAGGATGTAGGCATTCATACCCCCATGACCACTTCTTAAGCTCCACCACTACCATCACCACCACAGTAGGATTGACTATGTTTAGGGAGATTCTAATACTCATTCCTTCCTATTTATGCTTTTCTGATGTTGTTCTTGCACATTAAATGTAATGTTCTCTTTTTAGGAGGGGTGAGAATTTATAAATCCTCAACATCTCTTGATGGATGATTACTTACTATTTTTTTCATGGTTTTGATTAGATAATGCTTATTTTAATTTTGATTGATGGATGTTTTAAACAATTTCAATTTTAGTTTATAAATAATATAATTTGGGTTGTAATAGAATAGTAGTTACTACTTCATTTTAATTTTCTTATTTTTTGAGTGGAATGGATGAATGACTGTGAATGATATCTTGAATTAGTGGCAAACCCCGTGTATATGTGAAAAATCATCCAATGCAGATATTATATCTCTAGTCCTTACTAATCCGAGTATCGATAGCCCATATCTTTCATTGGGATGGTGTCATGGATGAATAGCATGTACTAACTCACCGATTAGTCCTTCTTTTGAACAATCAACTCATGAATGGAACTGGTGCATCTTGAGTTAACTATTTGATTATTGAGCTTGGATATGTGATGATCGTAGGTTGGGAGTGTGTGTTGCCACTATATGAATGTGAATTCATTTTGCCAAAGTATGTGAGGAACTTTTGTTGAAAGGCATTCTTTGCAACATCTAGAACTTGGATGATTTTTTTTGAGAAGTAATTTGTTGATTCTGGATTAGGAAAGGATGTTAGGCCTTCTTTAGTTCCATTTGAGACCACCTTGACCAAATTAGCCTCTAATAATGTTGAATTGATTCCTTAGTGAAACCCTTTTGAGTCTTGATCTTTTCTTTGATAGCCATATAGTCTTGACCTTTATTTGTGAAAGACAATTCCTTCTTGTTCATTACCAATCCCTCCTTGAGCTTAAATGAGCAAAATGATTGCCAAAGTCCAAAGTTAGCAGTGTTGGTAGAAGAAGGGGGTGTCTCCCATGTAAAGAGAGGAGGGAATCCTTGAACTGATAAGCAAAAGAAAAAGATTCAGAAAGCTAAAAAATTGATGAGTTGAAGAAGAATTGCTTGAAAGATAAGACCCTCCAAAATCTTGAAAGATTGGGTAAAAAAGGAGACACCTAGGAAGAAAGGTCAAGAGCAAAAAGGTGCCAATAGGAGAAGTAAAAGAATGAGGACCAAAAGGATTCACAAGCATGAAAAGAATGCATATAGCTCAAAGAGGTGAGATACTACTATCCATATGTTATCCTAACCAACCTTAAACCTACATTACAGTCGGGATAAAGTCCTTTGGAATCTTTGTCTGCAGTGAAATCGAAAGAACTTCGATTGAGAATAAGGTTAAGCCTATGGGTTGAAGCTTATATGTCATTTCTTAATTGGGCGAGTGAGTATTAAAGAGACCCCTGGAAACTTTGTTCTACTCTTTTGTGTAAAGGATCTTCTTTGGCGTGAGAGCAAATGGTGATGCTTTTAAGCAGTGATCAGTAGCTACATGAACAATTTTGTGCATAGCCATGCCTTGATTACTCCTTAGTTACCTCTTGAGGCTTCAAAATCACATAAGTGGTTTGTGGAAGTTTGAGAATGGATGATAATGGTGGAATTGCAGGTGTTGATCCATGTGGCTCTACTTGCAACCTCTAAATTGGACTAATTGATGTTTGTTTTCTTGAGGGCAAGCAAAGGCTTAAGTTGGGGGTGTTGATGTGTCCATAACTTGGACTTATTTTGGGCTTAGAATGTTAAGAAATGTTATCTTCAGTGTGCTATTATGCTCCAATTACTAACTAATATGCATATGTTATGACAAGAATGGAGCTAATAGTGCACAAGTGGACAATGTTCGACAAAACTTGAAAAAAGGGAAAAGGCAACCAAAAGAAGCTTCATGAACATATTCAGTTGAACATTGTAGACTCAGTAAAGCTGCCTAACATAGCAGCAACCAAGCCCCAAAGTCCATGCCAAAAAGGCATTCAGAATTGACATTGCCATCATATTCCGCGTATCACCGAACGACTTAGGAGACTACCCAATGTTGCAGTGTTCACGACCCCCATTTCATGATAGAAGGGTGACATAGAGGAAAATTTGGCAGATCGCCAAACATAATCGGCAGAAAGAAGAGCCGTCACCTAATCTTCCAGAGATTTAAGCCTTCAAGAGATGCAGACGAAGGTAGTCAAGTACAGAGTTGGTGCATCGCTGGAGTGCTCGATAATGGCCGACCTTGGGCTACATAATGGGTACTCGATGCACAAACTCTCATTAATTTTGCATGGACTATTTAAACCTTTTAGGAAAGGACATTGAACATATCATTCATATCAAGTTTTACAGATAGAGAAAGAGTGAGAAAAGAGTACAAAGAATATCCGTACTCAATTGTATAAGGGATAGAGAGTTTCAGGCTTGAGGAAGCACAAATTATGGAGATTTTCTAGTTTGATTCAACTTTTCTCTTAATATTATTGATACCATGTACTTAGTTACTGAATTTTGTATTGAATCTTTAATTTTGAGCATGAGTGGCTAAACCCCCATGTTGGGGATGTATAAATAATATGGGTCTTTGATTTCTATGATGGGTCTATGATATTTTGACTATATTTTTGTTAATCCAAGTAAATTTATATCTTTTGCTAAGTTTCATCTGTAATCCTAAGGTTACAAACTTAGGGTTTACTTTAGTCTCTAATTATTGCTTTACTTTTAGTAGTTAGGTTGTGGAATAAATGTATTAGCCAAAAGACTTGTGGGATTTCAATTGAATGCCACAACCCTGGGTTCATTAGCTAAGGTATTAGGTGGTTTTTTGTTATTTCATAGTCCACATGTGTCCTTCAGTGATTCACATATGAGGTCATAATAGATTCTTGTGAAACACCTTCACTGTCATAATTAAAGCAGTGGTTACTAGCATCATACCCTATTCACTCATCTTTAATGCGATTAGTCAAGTATTTAGACCCAGCTTAGTAGATCTACTCCCATATTTGCACATCCCCAACATCTCTCCTGATTTGTTGTTTGTTTGCTAATTTAGGAGTTGTTGTTAGCTGAATCTTCATTTTATTTATTGAAACCCCCAACTTGAACCTACAATTCCCTGGTTCAATGAATTACTTCACCTCTTGAACCACCATTCCCTATGGGATTCGACCCTTACTCTTTTGTTGGGTTAATATGTTGATAATGATCATCTCTGCTTTCATTTGAGTAGAAGGTTTACACATCATCAATATGATGTGAATGTTGATGGCATGTGATGCAAGTCCTGAGCCCCTATCATCCCCATTGCTTGTTTCATACTTACCATCCGCTTATCCTTGCTTTCTATGTGATGGTGGAAATTCCTATTCTCCTTTTTATCCCTATAACGCAACTCCAAAGCCTCGCTTCCCTTAGACCTTATTGCTTGATGTTGATTCTGTTTCCGCAACCAAGTATATGCTTAATTATGCTTACAGGCTTGTTTGGGTCCCATTGGGTTCTCCATTCACCGTTTCACCCCTAGGCCCTAGGCTTGGGTTGTGACACCAAGCGATGCTAAATTGATGGAGTTTATGAACATGAAGCAAGGTGCTTTCAGTATGTGGGAGTATGCCCTCAAGTTCACAAAGTTTTCTAAGTATGCTACTTCTCAATAGCCGTTCCTAAGCCTGCATGAACAAGTTCATTTTGAGTGTTCGATTTTGTGAAAATAGAATTCAAGATGATAATGCTTATCAAAGAAATATATATTTCTTGTCTTGTGACTCATTCTAAATGAATAGAGAGTGAAAAGATTTAGAAGATGAAAATAAGAGAGTCCTAGAGGGCTCGCTTTGATGGTGTTTTTTCACATGCCAAGCCCCGTGATGGCCGTTTCCAACAAGGATAAGGGTCATCTAAGGGTGCTGATAAAGGTTTTTCTAGGGATGGGGTATATGCTACAAGGTGATGCTTCAGGGAATAGTAGTGCAATCCCTCCTAAGTTTTCCAAGTGTATGGAAGGAATCGTATTGGTGATTGCGTGAGGAACATGGGTTCTTAGTATCGATGTGAATAATATGGCAAAAGATTTTTGAGTGTTCGAATGATACAATTAAAAAGAAGGAAGGGTGTCCCTTAGGTCAAGTTATTCAAAGAGGGAAAGTGCAAAAAGGTGTCCAAGCTCAAGGAGGTGGACCTCGTGCAACTTATTTTATGTTGTTCATGATGGGCAAGATATGAAGGAGTATCCTGATGTGGTTACAGGTACGTTACAGGTCTTTAGTTTTGATTCATATGATTTTCATTACCCCAGTGCAAATATATCATTTGTTACTCCTTATGCCATAAATTTTGATGTCTCCCAAAATCTTGATAGAGCCATATTTGGTCTAACTCCTATTTGTAAGTCGATTTTAGCAAATAAAGTTTATATAAATTATCCCATAATGGTACTGCATAAAGTCCTTTCATGTAATCTTATTGAGTTTGATATGATTGATTTTGATGATATTCTTTGTATGAATCTGTTGTATGCATCATATGCCTAAATTGATTGTAGAACCAGTAGGGTCAAACTCTAAATCCCTAATGAAACTATCTACCATGGATAAGTTCATCTCATATATGAAGGCTAGGAAGATTATTTCAAAGGGATTCATATATCATGTTCTCCAGGTTAGGGATGTTGAGTCCAAGGTTCTTACTGTTGATTCGGCTCCAATAGTTAATAAATTTCGTGAAGTCTTTCCCAATGATTTACCTATTATTCCTCCCAAAAGGGGAATTGACTTTGACATTGATCTTCTACCCAATACTCAACCCATTTCTATTACTCCATATCAAATGGCCCTAATGTAGTTGAAAGAATTAAAGGAATAATTAAGGGATTCTCTTGACAAGGGGTTTATAAGGACTAAAGTGTTTTCATGGGATTCTCCCATATTTTTTGAGAGGAAAAAAGATGGTTCACTTTGGATATGTGTAGATTATTGACAATTGAACAAGGACACCATTAAAAACAAGTACCCACTTCTAAGGATTAACGATCAATTTGATCAACTACAAGGTGCAAGCTATTTCTCAAAAATTGATCTTCAGTGTGGGAATAATAAATTGAGGGTGAAGGAGAGTGATACTCCTAATACAACATTTTGGACAAGGTATGAACATTTTGAGTTTTTGATTATGTCATTTGGGATGACAAATTCTCCCACCATCTTTATGGATATGATAAACCAAATTTTTAAACCATATCTAGACATGTTTGTGGTAGTTTTTATAGATGATATATTGATTTACTCGCAAAGTGAAGAGGAACAAATAGTTCACTTGAGAGATCTATTGTAAACTTTGAGAGACAAGCAATGATTTGCCAAATTTACCAAGTGTGAATTTTGGTTGTGGAAAGTGGCGTTACTTAGTCATATTATGTCTAGTGATGGTGTTATGGTTGATCCAAGGAAAACAAAGGTGGTAAACAATTTTTCTAAACCATTCTCTCCTTCAGATCTTAGGAGTTTCTTAGGTTTGGATGGATACTATATGATATTTGTTTAAAGATTCTCCTCTATTGCCTCCCCTATGACTAGATTAACCAAAATGAAGGTAAAGCTTCAGCAGTTGGATGAGTGTTAGAAAATGTTTCAAACATTGGAGGACTGCCTCACTTCGGCACTTATTTTGACATTATTGGAAGGTTCTGATGGGTTTTTTGTTTATTGTGATGATTAATGTATGGGACTAGGATATCTGTTGATGCAACATGGAGAAGTTACAGCATATGCTTCAAGGAAATTAAAGGCTTATGAGATGAACTATCCAACCCATAAACTTGAATTGGCGGCAGTTGTATTTGCATTGAAGATATGGCATCACTATTTTTATAGGATACATGTTGACATATTTACTGACCATAAAAGCTTGCAATATGTGTTTAGCCAAAGAAAAGCTAGAATTGCTTAAGGACTAAGACATGAGTGTATTGTATAACCCAGATAAGGCAAATATTGTGGTCGATTCTCTTAGTAGGGTTTCTATGAGTAGTTCCACTCAAGCTGAGAATAAAAGAAAGGTGTCAGTTAAGGATGTGCATCGATTGGCCTTCATGGGTGTAAGATTGAGTGATTTAAATTTGGGTAGTATTATTTTGCATAATGCAGCGGAATCATCATTAATGGAGAAGGTTAAGGCAAAGTAAGATATGGATCCAACTTTGGTAGAGGTAAAGAAGCTAGTGGTTGATAAGAAGGTTGAGGTATTCTCACAAAGGGAAGATGGGATACTTTTTATCAAGGCTGATTATATGTTTCAATGTTGATGATTTTAGGGATATGATATTGAGTTGAGCCCAAGACTCAAGGTATTCTATTCACCCCTAATCCACCAAAATATTTAGAGATTTAAGGGAAGTGCATTAGTGGAATGGCATTAAGAAAGATATTGCCAAGTTTGTGGTAGAATGCCCAAATTGGAAACAAATGAAGGTGGAGCATCAGAGCTTGGGAGGCCTAACCCAAGATATTGATATTCCTATGTGGAAATAGGAGGATGCAAATATGGATTTTCTGATGAGTTTACCTCGTCAAAGGAAGAAACATGACTCGATATAGGTAATAGTGGATAGGATGACAGAATCAACCCATTTTCTACTAATTGTGGATTATTCCATGATATATATTAGGGAGTTGGTAAGGTTTCATAATGTGCCCTTTTCTATCATTTCGGATTGTTGTACTCAATTCACTTCACACTTTTGAAAGTCATTTCAAAGGTTTCTTGGTACAAAAGTAAAGTTAAGCACCGCATTTCATCCCTAAATGAATGGGCAATCCAAGAGAACAATTCAAATATTAGAAGATATGTTAAGGGCATGTGAACTTGACTTCAAGGAAAATTGGGATGATGATCTACCTTTGATTGAATTTGCATTTCAAAGCTTTCTTGGTACAAAAGTAAAGTTAAGCACCGCATTTCATCCCTAAATGGATGGGCAATCCAAGAGAACAATTCAAATATTAGAAGATATGGTAAGGGCATGTGAACTTGACTTCAAGGAAAATTGGGATGATGATCTACCTTTGATTGAATTTGCATATAACAATAGTTATCACTAAAATATTGAGATGGTACCTTTTGAGGCCTTGTATGGGCAAGGATGTAGGTTGATGGTAGGATGGTTTGAAGTTAGAGAGATGTCTTTTATTGGACTATAGATTTGCTACTTGAGGCTATGGAGAAAGTGAGACTCATAAGGGAGAGGTTGAAAACCACCCAAAGTTGCCAAAAGTCATATTTATATATTAGGAAAGGAGATCTTGAACCCAATTTCAATGATTGCGTCTATCTCAAAGTATCTCCTAAGAAAGGTATAATGCATTTTGTCAAGAAGGGAAAATTGAGTCCTAGATATATAGGAACTTATAGGATCTTGGAGAGGATTGGTAAGGTGGCTTACAAGTTGGAATTCCCAATGGAATTAGCTATGCTTCATTCGATATTTCATGTATTAATGTTGAGAAAATGTGTTGGTCATCTGAATGTTATTGTATCCTTGAATGATATGAGTATTGACAAAAATTTGACCTATGAAGAAGTTTCAGTTGATATTTAGGGCTGACATGCTAAAAGGTTGAGAAAAAAGGAAGTTTTATCCATCAAAGTGTTGTGGAAGAATCAACAATTCAGAAGTGTAACATGGGAAGTGGAGGCAGACATAATAAAAGGATATTTTTACCTCTTTCCTTCCGCTCAAGCCTAAGGTACTTAGTCACACATGCCAAATCCCTTCAAATTCAAGTCATAAGTCATGCATGCATACTCACGAAAATGATTTCTAAAGACGCTTTAAAGTTTTATTGCATCAATGATAGGTTATTAGTTATGCAATCTACTCTACTCAAACTAATGTTGATCTTATTTGAGGATTAATGTCCCTATAACGACCCAACCTAGGAGAAGCAATAACCCTATCTCTACTATTCTAATCAAGCTTGAGATTCTATAATTTCTTCTACTTGAGAACCTCCCAATCCTTGCATATCATCTGTTATGTCATTTACGCATGATTATGTGATTTTGAGGTTGCATTGTAAATATTGTTTGAAGCTTAGTTTGAAAATATTCATGATGTAGATATTGTATTTTTGCATATGATGTATGCATTCTATCCCTTAGATCTTACCTTTAACATATTCAGGGACGAATATTCCCTAGGGGGAGATATTGCAATGTCCCACATGTTGGAAGGTTCAAAAGTGCTTAAGAGAGGAATTCTAAAATTTTCTAAGTATTAGTGGTTGGCAGAATGAAGTGTATGGGTTGTATGTTGTTCCACGGGTCGTAGCCCGTGCTCGTGGAATGGAGTGTAGACTTAGTGAAAAGATGATTTTTGGAGCTTGGAGTACGAGATACTAGTATGGCTCATACATTGATTGATGGGCCATAAATTATGTCATAGTTTGAGATTTAGAAAAAGTTTCTAAGGGTCCAAAATATTACCAGACGAGACCCTTTTTTATGACCCATAATCTAGGTCTCGTGGTCCTATCTAACAATTTTTAAGAAGGGGTAGTTTTCTCATTTCCTAATTTCCTAAGCCAAAGCTATGTCATTTAATCCCCAAAAGAGCCCTTTTCAACCCTATACAACCGTAATCTACTCCATTCACCTTCATTCAAAAATATTGCTAAGTCTCAAACTCCTCTCAAACACTCTTAAGTTTCTCAAGGCTTTCAAGAGAAGAGTCCAAGCTACGGTTTTAGTTTCTTCACTTCCAAATCAAATTGTCTTTCATTAAATTACACCAAAATATGTGGGTTTTGATTTTAGGAGACCTTTCCTCCATCAAGCTCAACGATTCCTTTTCCTCACCTATTTACAAGTCATGGAAACTTATAAAAATTTTATGAACTCTTTTGTATGATGATATTATAAAGTATTTTATGACGTTTTACTCTTGTATACTATTATGCAACGCAATGCCATGTGAATATTATTTAAATGAGGGTTTGATGATACCCTAGCCAAGTCTTATTATGCCTTTGGTGGGTTATTTTGAATAATGCTTAAGTGATTCTATTTTACTCCTCTCATATCATTTACTCTTTAATTGCATGGTTTTAAAATTGTGTACCCACCATGATTTGATTAAAGATGCATATCAATTTTTTTATGTAATAAATGTCTTATTGCAAGATATGTATGTCACGCATCTTCAAAGTAATAAGAGGTCCAACAAGTATGTTATGATCTCCTAAGCATGATATGAATGCTAAGAATGATGTAAAGCCCTATCTTTGATGTTATAAGTTGTGTCTTAATAAGCTACTTCGAGAAGTAAATTATGATGTTTTTAGACTATGACTATGATTCAAGTATTTTTTGGAATTGTGACCTAGTCCCAAGAGGACCTTGGTAGTCTCCCATTGTCCCTAAACTATATGCCACCATAGGTTCATGCTATTGATTCTCTATATGGGCTTGTACTTATCGAAAAGGCAATGTCATAAGGTATACATAATTGATGACACCTACCGAAAAGGTTATGCCGTAAGGTAAGGGGTATATGGAGACTCTTTCTGAAAAGGCCAAGCCTTAAGGTGAGTGTTTGGTTTACCTTAGCAAAGTAGACCACTCCTTGTCTAGTTTGGAGTGAACATCAAAATTCTAAGTAGTAGCTCGCTTGGTCTTACATGTTGATTATGGTCCTCTCCCACTTATGTACGATATATCTGTTGACTTGATGATTCTGCATGCACATTTTGACGAAAAATCTATTATTCATAACATATTAAGCTTGTATATATTGTTTATGACTATGCATATTGTTTCATTGTAGATTTTGTTCCTTATTGCATATTCACCACGAATACTTAGTACATTCCAAGTCTAACGCATACTCTTTTGCCTACATGATCTCACCATGTAGGGACTAGAGCTCATTTTCATCCTTCTCCACGTGTATAGACAATTCGGCCGAAGATTGCTTTTAGTAAGCCCTCCATTTCGAGGGAAATATCCATTTACTTTCATGCTTTATTAAGACTTATATATTTTGGAAATCTTTTGAAGGTGAGCCTGGGAGATGTCTTGGCCCCCATTCCACTCATGTTAGTGGTGTTGTTGGATATAGATAAGTATGTTATGAGCTCTACTCTTGTTATGCTTATATATTAAGGAAGACTCCCTTATATCTAATCCCTTTCTCATTCTTGTTGTATTATGATGATATTAAAGTCCTAAGTCCATAATTCCCCCTATCGCGTGAGTCATACTTACCCACCTCTTAGATATTAATTATTATATGTTTATGCTAATTTTTTCCCTATAACATCCCTATAGCTTGAGTCCAAAGTCTCATTTCCCCTAGAACTATGTGCTTGTTGTTTAATTGTTCCTCCATAACCAAGGATGTGCCATATATGCTTAAGAGGCTTGTTTGGTGTCCCTTCGAGTTCTCTATGTCGTGTTATGCCTAGACCCTAGGCTTGGGTTGTCACACATAGAACGCACTCTATAGGGAATAAGGAAATAGGAGACTCACCCTTTGCTAACATCATTAAGCAACAACATAGATGGGGTAGGTGATGTGTTGTAAAAATACAACACTTTTGATGCCTAAAACTTAGGATTTTGTATGTTCCCAATGCAACATTTATGGTTTTTATGTGTTTTTGTGTCTAGTTTTTGCAGGAAAGTAGGTTGGCTATGATTGGAGCAAAACTGCAAAATGTTCTAGTTTTTGGTAATTTACGATACCCTCTACGACTCGTAGGGTATATATTCTAGAGTTGTAGAGGTAGTTTTTTGACAAATTCCAATTAAGGATGATATCTGAAAATCAGCTATACGAGACGTAGGACATTCTATGAGTCGTATAGACAAGTTTTATGAAGATTTGAAAGAGGGATAATTTGAAGCAGTTGAAACCTAAAAATCTGAAGTACGAGTCATGAAGATGGTTCATAGAAGAGAAGTCCAAAATCGCAGAAGTTGACTACGAGACCTCGATTACGACTCATAAATCATATTACGAGTCGTGAACACTTTTCGTGGAGCCCGTCGATCAGTTTTTCTATATATTTTAGGACTTAATTGTAATTACTATAAATATTACTTTTAGGTTATTGTACAAAGTGAGTACGTCATTATTCAGTACTTTTAGGGTTTGTACTTAGAGAACTCAATACTTGAGAGAGAAGAAAGTGAGAAAACACTTGTGGGTAAATTTGATCTTAAAGCTTGTGATTCTCATTCTTCTTGGATTTGCTTGATTTCAATTCAGTTGGGTCAGTGCTTAATTATGTTTTCTCAATTTATAATTTCTTAAGCTACCCGTAGCATGAGTAGCTAAATCCACAACTAAGGTTGTGGGAACCATGATGATCTAACAAAGTAAACCCGAATAATTTATAATTCTTTGAATGGGTATATGCATGTATTAATCAATTCTCTTCATTTTTCATGTTTTCTAGTGGCAGTGAACATTAGAACTTGCCTGCTGTTACTAAACCAAGGTAGTAATGAATAGGAAAAGAGATTGATTAACAGGATTCGATGATGCGTTCTCATGTAATCAACTGAACTGGCCCAAGGGGAGTTGCCTGGGACTTATAGGTAATGGTTAGTATTGCATACTATGGAGATGGGTCAAGTCACATAGTGAAATTCACCTCTATCCTCTGACCAAAGGGCTTGGTAAACTTAAATTACTGTCCCGAATGTTATATTCTAGACAAAAATTGGGTTATCCGGTGATACTAAGTTTGTGAATCATGGGGAACACAATACTCTAGTTTCTCTCTACTATTGATTTTCTCCTGTAGTAGTTAATTAGTTTACCTTCTTATCAATTATTGCAACACCCCTCCCCCCCCCCTTGGGGAATTGAGTTGGTTAATTACTTGGATTGCTTATTTGTGAGTTCTCACGAGTCTACGTATTCCTTGTGGGTTTGATCCTAACCTAGGTTAGGTTTTATATTTTGACAACGACCGCTTTATCCTCTAAAAAGGAGGTGTAACTTGGGTGTGATCAGTAGGAACTAAAAGGATATATCCATAGATACATAAATGTCCAATGAGTCATACATCACATATTATCCAACAATACCACTACTCATGACTGGAACAGGGGCTAAGATATGTTCAGAGCTCACCCTCAAAAGTAAATATATAAAAGTGGCACTGTCTTAACATAGATAGAAAGAAATTGGATGTTGCCCTCAAAGTAGAGGACTCACCACAAGCATCAATTTTCACACGTCAATTAGCCATGAGGAAGTGGATGGGTAAAAGCTCTGTTCCCTACATGGTTAGGTCATGTGGGAAAAATTTATTTATTAGTACTTTGAATGTACTAAGTATACGAGGTGCAATGCAATAAGAAAATTATAAGCCATATTAGTCCAGATCCACAATCATAAAAATGGTAATAAGCTCAATATGGCAAGAATGATCAAAGCTTTAATTAAAACATGCATGAAAGGTAAATCATGATTTCTTAACATAGTGTATATATTTGTGGGAGGAGACCGTAACAAACATATAAGACCATGCGAGCTACTACGTGGAATTCTACTGTTGCCTCCACACCAAAAAAGGAGAAGTCTATTTTCCAAGGTAGACCATAACCCACATTGTAGATAACTTGACCCAGTTGGATCCACTAGTATAAGCCCATTTAGGGAAATAATGGTAACCTTTAGTGGCACATAATTATGAGACTAAGAATTTATACGAGGACCCTTTGGGTCGAGCCTCCACCCTTAGCCTTAGTTGGTATTATACCTAGTCTAACGGAATATATAACAAAAGCATAATCATGACATGTATAACTCGTAAATCATAATAACATAGTGGAAATGTCACGACCCAAGCCTAGGACCTAGACGTGATCGACGAATGGGGAACCCGAAGGGACTCCAAACAAGCCTTTTAGCATATCATTGCACATCCTTGGTCGCGAAAGCAAGTAAAATAACAATAACAGACAGTAAATAGGTGTAACTGGTGCTAGGGGATACCTTTCACATCATAATCAACAACAGTCAAGAGAGAATCAAAGCTCAAAGCATAGATACATAATATGTCCAACAACACCTCTGGTACATAGATAAGAGCGGGGGCAAAGACAAGCAACCAGGCTCACCCTCATAGTCAAAGTATACAACAAAGGAAGAGAGTCTTTAGTACATAGCATAAAAACATAGACGTTGTCCTCGAATGGAGGACACACCAACTAGCTTGAATAGATACCACTAGCCACATGAAAGAGGAGGATGACCAAATGGTGCTCCAATTCCTACATGGTAACATCATGTAGGCAAAGAGTATGCATTAGTACGTTTGAATGTTCTAAGTATGTAGGATGCAATACAACAATAGATAGGCAGCATGGGAAAAATGTATAATCATAAGCAATGAATGGCATACTAACAATATGACATGTATGAATGATGTTTGAAGTAAAACATGCTTCTATAAAACATATTACGTAGGTAAGAAGAGACCATTATCATAGACCAAGCAACTAGTACTCTGAAGCAAAGGCTTAGCACCCCCTTGGTAATGGTCGAGGTATCAATCCCTAAACATGGTTAATGGACAGCACACCCTCCATTATAGTGGTCCAAGTATCAACCCCTCAACATGGTTAATGGACATCACACCCTCCATCATAGTGGTCAAGGTATCAACCCCTCAACATGGTTAATGTACATCACACTCTCCATCATAGTGGTCAAGGTATCAACTCCTCAACAAGGTTAATAGACATCACACCCTCCATCAAAGTGGTCAAGGTATCAACCCCTCAACCAGGTTATGGTCAAGATGCAACACTATAGAAGCTTATCATGAAACACGTATACAACATACTTTCATCCTCATAGATTCATACATCTCGTATGCCAAGTATTACGCCTTCAACAAATCAAGAATCATAATCTGGACATTTTATCAAACATTTGGCGAGTGTATAATGCTAGTGTAAAACCATGTAATTTAAGAGTGAAATCATGCAAGTAAATCTAATGCAAAACCATCAACAAGCACTTAGTAACATCCTCAAAAAATATAGTTCAATATCCTTCATCAAATCTCACAATAGGTCTTAAATTCATAGCTCAAAACACGCTAAAACAATCACCATTTCATAAACCTCAACATATTACGTAGTGAAATTCATAATAAGTAAGACCCATGAATAAATCAACTTTAAATCATGCAATTTTATGTAAAAGGAAGCATGGTCATCATGGGTGAAAGGAACCCACGAAAAAACCCACATAGCCTGACTTTGGAGAGTTTCCTGAAGAAGATTTGACATGGAGACTTGAAGCTTGAATGAAATCCTTAGATTAGGATGAATTTTGGGACTCTCGAATCTTGAGGAGAAATTGGGGCTTGACTTGGTTTCCTTGAATTCTAACAAGATTTCTTGGAAACCTTGAGAATTGATGGAGAATTTGATGAAGATTAGAGAGGATTTTGAGAGGTTTTTGGTTGGTTTTTAGGGCTCAAAACAGCTTGATAATGAGGGATTTTCGTGTATATAGGTATAGGGTTCTTACCTAATTGCCCTGGAGTCAAAAGAACAATTTTTGAAAATTTTTGAACTAGTCCGCGTCAGGTCCGTGTCAAGGACTCATCGCGGACAGCTACTATTTTTCTGAAGTTTCACCAAAAATTATTTTTCTTAGCACGGACATAGTATACCTTGTAGGTACTCATTTTCCCACACAATATTTCCCTCTAAACAAGAATATGAAATCGGATTTGCTTAATTCTGGATGGATTTTGAGATATTGAAAAAAAATACATCATAGGGTCTTTCCAAGCTACGTGGAGGGGTGTTTAAATATTCCCGATTTGTGATATAAGGGAATTACAATTATAGGGGCATTCCTAGGCAAGTGTGGGGAGTTTCAATATCTCCCCATTGGGAACATTCGTCCCCGAATGTCAAAGAGATGTATATAAGAAGAGTAATTATGAAGAAATTAGCCCCAACAAGAATGCAACAATGCACTTAAACACCATTTTTGAAATCTCAATACAAGTGTTAAAATCCTCATGAATTTGTCAACATAAACATGAATGCATGCAATGACATAAGGACTGAAACATAAGACTTGAAATCATAATAAGGTGATTTGACATGCTATCATAAGCTTGAATAGAGTGAAAGAGGTATGGATATCACTTTTCCATGCCCACTTCAGCTCCCCGAGAGACAATTTTGACTTGATGATTCTTCCAAAGGGCCTTGACGAACACTACACCCTTACCAATCAACTTCTTCAACCCTTCCATCTAATGCCTCCATCGGAACCTCCTAAGTCAACTGATCCTCCACAACACCCACAATCTTACGAGTTCTATAGCACTAGAGTCACCACCACATCCCTTCAATCTAAAGGCATAAAAAGCCGGACAAACTATAACCATATCCCTAGGTAATTCCAATCTTTAAGCAACCCTACCAATCCTCCTCTACACTCTATAAGGACTCACAACCATAAACTCATTGTCAACCTTAATCACACACAGTCCACTTGGTGCCATGAACCACTATCTCCCGCTTGGGAGACAACTTCCACTCTACTATCTTTCACCCGAAACCTCCAAATCTAATTAGGTGGAATCAAGGCCTTGCTTAATATAAACCCCCTTCAACAAAAGAAGATTTGGGACCATCACGAATACTACACCACTATGCTTAACTCTCCCCAATCTATCCAACCAATGGACCTCTCTAGTCACCTTTTTGACACCATCCTCAACACATGCTGGGCTACCTAGAGCATCGATCACAAAATTAGCCTCACCGGGGAAAATAATGCACAATCATATCATAATTCTTAAAGAGTTCTAACCACCTTCTAGTTATCTTCCATTCACACCTATCATATTTAGTGAATAACCCCTCATCCCCCAAGACTTGCATCACTACCCCCAAATGATTCACAAGCTATAAATAAATCAATGCTCCACCACTAGAGGCCACTACAAGCATGTCAAGGTAGGGTTTGAAGACCCTATTCATGAAACCCATAAACATAGCCAGTGCATAAGTCAACCAAACAACTCCAACCATACTCAAAATGCTCACTCCTAATCCGAAAAGACACTTAGAGATACCATTATCATCATCCTTACTTAGGGACAAATATCGAACCAAATATCAAGCTTAGAGAAGTGACTAGCCTATTGTAGTTGACCAAATAAATTGACCATGCTTAACCACCATATTACAACCTCACGGGTTCTACACTCAGTGGAAGCATGATATACAAGTACCCAAACCACTCCAACACCTCCATCCCCTCAAGCTAAGTTCAACCAAAATAACAAGACAAGATCCTATGCAAATAAGAACATGAACAACCCCTAGACCTCTCTAGCAACAATAGACTCACAAAACCATTTGAGACACACATGAATCTAATTAGCAACAAAAGGAATAATGAAAGGAATAGAAACCACCAGAACTATCAAAGAATGCACAATAACATCAAGAAAAGCCTTTAACATTCCAGTAGCATCATCGGGCACCTCGTCCCCTCCTTGCCTTCTTTCAACGGCATAAAATCGATTACGTCTTGTAGCATCCCCTTGATCAACATCACCACCTCTACCCTTATTACACTTATGAGGGCAATCTATTATCTTGTGACCCTCCTCTCCATAACCATCACAAGCATTCGTTTCCTTCAAGCATGGGCTATCATGGAATCTACCACATTTTGGGCACCTAGCGTAAGGTACCACACTACCATGACCTTTGGGACTTTGGAACTTTCCTTCACCACGAGCCCTCTTGGCCTCCTTACCTCTCCTATTCCTCAACTTTTCCTCCTCCATTTGCTCAGTATAGGTCATAAAGTGGGTCAAATGATGTCGCTAATCAACATAGCGGACCGGTACTTCTCACTCACCAAGTCGGATACTCCCATCATGAATTTACTCATCCTAGACCTTGGATCGGCCACCAATTGGAGAGTATATTTTGAAAGTTGGTTGAACTTAAGGGCATACTCCGTGATACTCATTGCACCTTGTTTCAAATAGATGAATTCTACCATCTAGCCTCCCTAAGCTCGAGTGGGAAGAACCGATTAAGAAAAGCCTCCTTGAACTCCTCCCATAGAACCACATTGTCGATCCCCTTCTCTTCCTTCCATTGATTAAACCATATTTGTGCAACCCACCTGAGTTGGTAAGCCACCAACTCCGCCTTTTCCTCCTACCTAACTCCCATGATGACCAATACTTTCTAAACCTCATCAATGAACTCTTGAGGATCATTATCTACCTTAGACCCATAGAATTCTGGTGGATTCATCCTCATAAACTTACCTCACTCGAGATGTCGAGGTAGGAGCATGAGTGGCTTAGGCCCCTTGGGTGACTTGATTAGCCACGACTTGAGCTAGCAAAGTGAGAGGATCCCGGAACTCTTCAAGAACCAGTTGCCTATCTTGAGGAGTGGGAGGAGCCAGTTGTTCCTCGGGAGTGCAAGCTCTTCTTCCTCAGGTGTTATGCATGATCTAGCATATCAAAGAACAATCGTTATGGGGGAAATAAGCTTACCTCAACTATGTAGCATGACATTGACCAAGAAAAAGGGAAACAATTCCTAAAATGTCTTATAGCCTTTTGCTCATAGTTATGGTGCACAACACAACCATGAACAAGACTCTAATTGATGCAGTGTGTTAGACTCCGAGGATCTAATAACCTAGTGCTCTGATACCATCTTTTTCATGATCCAAGCCTAGGGCCTAGATGTGATCGGCAAATGGGCAACCCGAAGGGTCCCCAAACAAGCCTCTTAGCATATCATCGCACATCCTTGGTCGCGGAAGCAAGTAAAATAACAAAAAGACATAGTGAATAAGGATAACTAGGGCTAAGGGATATCTTTCATATCATAATCAACAAGAGTCAAAAGAGAATCAAAGCTCATAGCATAGATACATAACATGTCCAACAACACCTCTACTACATAGATAAGAGTGGGGGCCAAGACAAGCAACTGGCCTCACCCTCATAGTCAAAGCATACAATAAAGGAAGAGAGTCTTTAACAAATAGCATAGAAACATAGACATTGTCCTCGAAATAGAAGACTCACCAACTAGCTTGAATAGATACCACTAGCCATGAGGAGGAGGAGGATGACCTCGGTTCCTACATAGTAACATCATGTATGCATAGAGTATGTATTACTACATTTGAATGTACTAATCATGTAGGATGCAATGCAACAATAGATAGGCAGTATGAGCAAAACGCTTAATCATAAGCAATGAATGGCATACTAACAATATGACATGTGTGAATGATGCTTGAAGTAAAACATGCTTATATAGAACATATTACGTAGGTAAGAAGAGACCATCATCATAGACCAAGAAACTAGTACTCGAAATCCAAGGCTTAACACCTCCTTTGTAGTGGTCGAGGTATCAACCCCTTAACATGGTTAATGGACATCATCCCCTCCATCATGCAGCTCAAGATATCAACCCCTCAACATGGGTAATGGACATCACAGCCTCCATCATAGTGGTCAAGGAATTAACCCCTCAACATGGTTAATGGACATCACATCCTCCATCATAGTGGTCAAGGTATCAACCCCTCAACAAGGATAAGGGACATCACACCCTTCATCATAGTAGTCAAGGTATCAACCCCTCAACATGGTTAATGGACATCACACTCTCCATCATAGTGGTTGTCATGACCTAAGCATAGGGCCTAGACGTGACACGGCGCAAAGGGAACTTGAAGGGACCCTAAGCAAGCCTCCTAAAGCATCATTACACATCCTTGGTCACGGAAGCAATAAATTAAGATCAAAGATAATAGAATGGGTAAAACGAGGCTAAGGGAAAAGCTTGCACAATATCATCGTCAAAAGACAAGAGTTAAACTCATATCAGAGATACTTAACATATCCAACAAACACCTTTAATACATAGATGAGAGTGGGGGCTAAGACAAAGTATCCAGGCTCACCCTCATAGTCAAAATAAACAATAAAGATAAATGTCTCAATACATAATAGAAGAAGCATAGACTAGGTCCCCGAAGTGAAGGACTCACCAACTATCTTGAATAGCACTGAACTAGCCACATGGAGAAGGATGATCAACTTGGGCATCAATTCCTACATGGTAACATCATGTAGGCATAGAGTATGCGTTAGTACGTTTAAATGTACTAAGTATGTAGGATGCAATGCAAAAATAGATAGGCATCATAATCAAAATGCATAATATTAAGCAATAGGCATAATATACAATATGACATGATGATCAATGCTTAAGTAAA
>JAPFFP010042378.1:0-14179 GCA_026153255.1 Solanum medicagineum | reverse complement strand
TATTGCTTATTGATGGGTGGTAACCCGAGGGGTGGAAGAATCACCTAGCCAGGGTCGATCCTATCACGGGGGGTAACGCAAGAGGTTAAAGGAAAAGCCTAGCCAGGGCCGATCCCGATATATGTTTACTACTGACCAGCTAGTCATTTGTATGATATGTTGTGCACAGCCTATACAGTAAAGTTAAAGTAATAAAAAGAACATAAATTACATGATCCCACTGTATAACTAAAGGTGGTCTCTTATCCTACACTAGTGCATAGTTCCATTTGAGTTGTTGCTTCACATATAGTATTTCCTGCCTTACATATTCAATATTTTATCTCACATGGCGTCCCTTACAGGGGACCTGCATTTCATGCTGCAGATACAGGTGCTAGTAGATCTCCCCAGTAGGAGTACAGGATATCCACCTGCTGTTACCAAGCTCCAGGTTTGCTTCGGAGCTTTGTGCATCTAGAGCCTATGTTTTTGTATTGTATAGTTAATCGAGGTGGGGCCTGTCCCGACCCTTATCAGATACTTTTTCTTATCTAGAGGCTTTGTAGACTACGTAAATTAAAGTGTGGTCAGGTCTCGTACTCTAGACACCATGGCCCCAACGGCCTAGCCATATGCATTTCCTTTTGGCTTGTAATTACTGTTTACTTTATTAAAGACATGTTGAATGTAGAAATCTCTTATAATATGTATAGAAAGCACATATATACAGGTTGGTTCTCTCGGGCCTCATTGGCAACGGGTGCCAGTCCGCCTTAACGGGATTTTGGGTGTGACAAAAAATTGAGTGGTAAATTGGTATAACACGAATTTTAGAGGACTCGTAGCGAAAAAAAAGTTTGTAAATTTTGAAATTCTAATGAAGATCCGCGTTGGTACCGCGATGCGCCGCCATCGCGGACTAGTGTTATTTTGTGCCAGTTTGTTATTTCGGTCCAAGGCCTTTGGGTCTTGGGCGTACACCCCCCATGCATAAAAACACCTACACTTAGTCATTTTTCAATCCCATATCATACAAGACATTCTCCAAAACCCTATCAAATACTTAGACAAATATTTCACCAAACTCATTGCGGATGTTAAGGAATTCACTCAAACTTCAAGTTCTCAATCAAATCTTCATCAAGGAATTCTCCAAAGTTGAGGTATGTGAGGTTCAACCATTGGTTCCTTTCACCCATGGTGCCCAGCCTTCCTTTTTTACATAAATTGCATGTTTCCAAGTTGATTTACTTATGGGTTTTACTTATCATGAATTTGACTATGAACTATGTTGGGGTTTCATAAAAGTATGACTGTTTAAGCATGTTTTGAGCTATGGAGCTATGATCTATTTTGAGATTTGATGAAGGGTTTCATTGTATATTGCATAAGGGTATTACCAATTGTTGGTGGGTTGGTTCACTTCAAGTTTTCTTGCATGATTTCATTCTTGAATTGCATGGTTTTATACTAGCATTGCACACCCGCCAAGTGTTTGATAAAATGTGCGGTTGTAGATCACTGAGTTATTGAAGGTCTAATGTATGGCTTATGAGTTAAGTGACTTTATGATGATGAAAGGAAAGTGTATACGAGTTGTTTGCTTGAAAGGTATCTATAGTGTTACAAGTTGACCACAACATGTTGAGAGGGTGTTATACCTCAATCACCATGGATGGTAGGGTGTGACAACTATCAACCAATTGATGGTTTGATAGCTCAATCACCATGGATGGTAAGGTGTGATAACTATTAACCAATTGAGGGCTTGACACCTCAATCACCATGGATGGTAGGGTGTGACAATCATCAACCAATTGAGGGGTTGATATTGATGTTAATGCTCCAACCGTAAAGCGGTCGCAGTCAAGTATAAACCTAACCAAAGGTTAGGGTCGAATCCATAGGGAATACGGTGCTTCGATATGTTGATCCACTGACAATCAAAATTCTTTAAAGGGGGGGAGGGGGGGTTTTGTGATTCAAAATGAAGAACAAAAATAAACACTACACTATTTATGCAGGAAGACAATCAAATTGATGGACAAGTTGGGAATTGCGTTCTCCATGATTCGTTGATCAATTATACTAGACAACCTAACTCTAATTAGGACATTGCATGCAAGATGGTAACTTAGGTTCTTCCAGCCCTCTTATGAAGGTGAAGGTCGAATTACACCTTGGCGCTTGGTCGGCAACCACGGTATGCCAACTAACCATTACCCACTGTCCTAGTCAACCTCCCCTTGGTCAGGTTTGGTGATTAGATGAGAACACATCAATCAAATCCTGTCATCTAGTTTCCTTTTCCTATTTGTCACTACCTTGGTCAGGATCGTGATAGTAGCGGGGTATGGTGTTGGCCACCACCAAACAATATTCAAAGTGAAGGGAAATAAACAATACATTCAAAGACCTAACCAAAGAAATGCATAAAGTCTAGGTTATTTCAAGTGAACTCCTCATGGTTCCCACAACCCCAAGTTGTGGGGTTCTTAGCTACTCATAGCTAAGGCAAAATCAACAACAATGAATGTAAAAGGAATGGTTGAGAGTTTAGCCAAAAACAATGAAGAACAAAAACACCTTGAAGTTGAAACCACAAGCTTGGATTAATGAAAGATGAGTACAGTGTGATTTTCAATCCCCTAAAATGGGTATTCAAAATGAAAAGATAAAATCTACACTAAACCCTAGAAAAGTTCTCTAAGAATATTCAAAATTTCGTCCTATTCTGTGGAATGTCGAATTCTTCATTGAAAAACTCTATCATTAACTATTTATACTATTTACAAAAGGACCCTAAAAATAAAATAAAAATATAGCTGGCAGCAGTTATGTCTCATTGATACAACTCGTAGGGTGACCTACGAGTCGTAATCGAGCTTTCGTAGTCAACACTTGGCATTTTGTACTTGACTGCTATGATCCATAGCTACGAGTAGTGGTGTGTTCTATGACTCGTAGTGTCTTCTCATAGTCCTGAGCTGCAGTTCTTGGTCCAAACTTATGGAACACTGTTTCTTGCTACGAGGCCCCCTCCTACGAGTCGTAGTGCACTTACGACTTGTAGGTTAGCCTTGTATGGCTAAAATTCACTTTGAAAGTTCCTAATTTTGCTCAATGTTTCTTGCTACGAGGGCACCCTATGACTCGTAGCTTAGGCTATGACTCATAAGGTGGCTTGTATGTCCTATACTTCAGCAAAATCTATAATTTTCTCCCAAAATCATGCCAACCTATATTTTCTGTAAGAACAACATAAAAACCATAGAAGTCGCATAAAGAACTTGCAAAATCCCTTGTTTCAGACAAATGTGTTATATTTTGACAGTATATCAACACCTTCAACTTAGAATTGTTGCTTGTCCTCAAGCAACGACTCGATCTAAGTAGAAAATGAGAAACACATAGCAACTAATTAAATGGCATATACATCACTTAACTCTAATTTAGGTACCCAATTCTCATTTTCAAAATCTTATTGTAATGCTACCAAGCAAGCCAAAACACAATGACGTATCCGGCAATCCAACTATGACACATGAAGGAGTATCACCAATTCCCAATCACTGAACAAGCCATATGTCAATCATGCAATGCAAATGCCCTCACAGAAAAGAAGTCCCTCTATTTCACTAAAAAGCAATCAAAGTTCAAGGACTGTGCAAGCATTCTCACTCTCATAAATGAAATTCCTATATGATAACCAACACCATAGGCTTGCCCCTGTACTCATACTCCGGACTGTTGACTAGTTGAACTAGGATCACTTTAGGACTTGATGGGCTTGTACTGTAGGCTCATGGGGCTTTGGTATGGCATTTTAGGCAAGTAGTGACTAAAAGATATCTTGAACCACGTTTTTCAACAGTTTTACCTCCACAACACAACAATTTTCATTATGTTCTCCCTTATTCTTCATTTTCAAACTTTTTCGGATGCTTTCTTTTCCTTTTTTCAGCTGTTCGTCATTTTCGAACTCATTTTGCTATTCTTTTCACTTCAAGGCAACTTTTCATTCTTTTTATCTCACCCAGAACATGGTTTTTCTCTTCTTTCCTTCTTTCCCAACTAACCATCTCATTTTCATCTCTTTACCACAACAAAGGCCACCCTCAACTTAGGCTTTTAGCCTGAGATGAAGTACACAATATCCATTCTCTAAACCAGGGCCACTTTTGGTAGCCAACCTCAACTTAGGCTTTTAGCCTCAATCAAGGTTCACATGTTCAAGGATAGACCAGGGCCAATATCAAGGTATTTCACGAACTAAGACTAGGCTAGCTAAGTGCTAAGAAACAACAGGTACATGCAAAGCTCAAACATTTGGAACAAGGGATCAACTACTACATTTGGTAGGTCATTTAGGCAAAAGTGGACTCACTACAAGAACAATGGCCTAAGATCCTTTCCTAATCACCATATTTCCAATCCAATCTTAGATTAACAAGAAAAGTTCTGACTCAGTACACAATGCATGAATATGATAAAATATGCTCACACATGCATGACATTGTATACACAATCACATAGACTCACAGGTCATGCCTTAAGCATCAACTTGCCTCCTTCTATCAGAACAAACATTTCCAAATAATCATATGCAAAGATTGCAATGGTAGCAAACAATCCCAAAAATTTTGAGGGTACCCAATTTTCAAAATATTAACAAAACTATTCAAAATTATGCACATGACAAAAGTAATAATCACTATATATCTATAGATTATCTACGCTACCTAAACATGCCAGTTCAACAGAAAATAAACTCATCCATAAGGAAAAAGAAACATGGTAAGAAAACCTTGTTATCAAAAATAGGAAAGTTATAGACTAAAGGGTACTCAAACTTCACCCTAGTCCATAACTTCCCACACCCCACCAAAAGATGATACTTTTTCCTCAAAGTAGACACACACACACACACACACACACACACACACACACACACACACACACACACACACACACACACACACACACATATATATATATATATATATATCTTTTTAAAAAATCCAAAATTAAAAACAATCATCCAACAAGTTAGATGAAAACCCAATATCCAAAATAAAACATCCATAAAAGCAATTACAAAACAAATTGTCTAAAAAAAACATAAGGAGAACAAAAGTAAAGTATCAATAAGGACCGGGAAGGGGGGTCAAAAGTATTCAAGCACCGGCATCCATCTAGTCCTTTGGATCCTAGAGCTCAATCTCCTTCTCGGTGGTCTGAGTTGCAGCTGTACCTGAGCTCCCAGCTCCTTGTGCTATCTGCTACTCCCGAGCCCTCCACATCGCCACCATAGCTAATGACTCTCGCACCACCTCATCGGTAATCTACTCTTCCAGCTCTGCTACCTCAACATCTCTCCTAAGTCTCTTTTGCATCATAGCTACGTCCTCACTCTCGAGAGGTCTTTAACCGTGGGCATGCGGGCGATCATCAAATAGGTCAAGCACATCATCACACTCTAGTGCCACCTCGGGAGCTACTATCAGGGCCACTAACATCTTCAACAGGTCGGCCTTGAACTTGGCTAACTCATCTGTCACAACAGCCATGTCAGTAGGTCGTGCACCCTCAAGTCTCTACTGGACCCTATCCTTGAAGGCATTTATCCTGACATCCACTACATCAACTCTTTGATGTACGACCTCTCCTCTCCTCTGAGTCCTAGCCTATTTGGCGAACCCAAGGTTTAATCCAGATCATTAGTCTTCTCAGCTGGGTCTCCGTCCTCACTAACCTGCGCACCAAAGCCTAGAAAGCAAAAACAGACATAAGAGGATAGTCTGCGAAAGCAACCTGAGTAGTAGAAGGTGCTGGTGTAGGTGTATCTGAGGATGGAATCGCCTTTGTATCAACAGATGGAGGCAGCTCTCCTATAAGTTGAGTGGAAATGGTGGTAATTGGAGTAGGCTTCTAAGTATGTGGCTCCCGAGGGAATGGATCTGGAATAGGATGAGAAGTTGCTCGCTGTAGGGCCATCGATTTTTCATCAGCCTTAATCGGGCTAGGATCCATAGTGCACATAGCCTCTACATGTAGGTCCAGGTGGACGGAGACAGCTATCCCAGCCTCATTACATTATTTATGTATCAAGATGGGAAAACGCAATAAGGTCGGGGTACAGATTGCTGACTCGTGGATCTGCTCCGCCATAACTTTGGCATAATCTATATCATACCCAGCTAAGATACTGGCTAACAGCACATCCCACTCCAAAATGATCACATTATCTGTAAATGTAGGTTGGATGTGCTAATGAATAATAGACTACCAGAATTTGGCTGGGAAGGATAGGTGAGACTTCACTATCAGTGCGGCGTGGTTTATGACCCACGCAAGCTCATTACCACCTTCACAGATCTGGCTAGCTATCCACCTGAGGTGCTCAGTTTTAAGATCCACATTCTTCTCACTCACTGCCTAACGCATCTTCTTGATCTTAGTAGCATACTCAGCGGTGAAGCAAGGCACACTATAGTTTGGCCCAAATTAAACCCTCTTGATGGTCTTCTCTGAGATGTCAACCATCTAACTCCTGAATAGAACTTCTCGCAAACTTGGTTGATCAATAGCTTTCTTCCTCTTAGGAAGATCTTGGAGAATAGTAGCATGGTAGGTGGCATAGAACTCTCGAACTAGATAAGGGGCATACTTGCCCAACCTCTATGATAGCCACCTCAATCCATGGCGGTCAATCTCAGCCTCCAAGTCTGGCACCCTGCTCAGCCGGGAGTCATTTAGACTCGACTCCTTGTGAAATTGCTTGACAGGCTTTCCCTGTCCTTTAGGCTCCAACCCCATATTGTATATCTCTTTCATGCCTGGAATACCTCATCTGTTATTTTTAGGGTCTGTGGAGGTAATATAAGGATTGGTCTCATTATGCTGAGTCTGGGAAGCCTCCAATGAACCAGTCTTAGAGTGAGAGGGAGTCATCTGTGGCATACTACTATCAGACCCATCACCAGCGCCCTTCTCCTCAGACTGGGAGGGGCTATCAACTTCCATTGGGGTCTGTACAGTCCGGGCTTTAGTTTGAGGCACATCGCCTCGGGGTTAATATGAACTCTATGGACTTCCTCAGATCCTTCTGACTGTTTTATCTTAGATGACTTATCTATCAACTTTCTATGGAAGGCCTTGATGGTGTTCTTGTCCTTTGGAGGCATTGTACCTGAAAATCAGCCCCATACGACAAAATGAGCACCATAATGTCTTGGCAAACAAGCAACAAAACGAAACAAGAAAAGCCAAACATCAAAAAGAAGAACACAAAAAAACTTGCACTGAACAAGCTATAGATTTGCAGGTACGAGGCACAGGTATGACTCGTAGGGTGACTTATGAGTCATACAGTGGCCTCGTAGTGCCAAGGTACCTAAAACAAAATCATTATGATCACCGGTACAAGGATCAGGTATGACGTGTAGGGTGACCTATGAGTCGTAGCCTAGGGTCGTAGTAGGTAACATAATACTTTTGAAAACAAGACAGGTCCTACGAGTCCCTCAGTACAATTCGTAGTGAATACTATGAGCCGTAGGTGAATCTCATATGGTAAGTGATAAGGAACCATAGGTGACTGTTGCCTTCTATGAGGGACCATTACGACTCGTAGGACATCTTATGAGTCGTAGGGGGTCCTTGTAATAGAAAATAGAAGGCACCTATAGTGGTTGTACCTTTACCACCCTAAATACCATCAATCAAGCAATCATACAACATTATTTGAAGCAAATTTTCACTTATTTCAAAGGTATCACAAGTATGACCCTAAGCATGAATATTCAAGCCTTAATTCCCCAAAATATTCAAGAATTACCCAAAATTAATTGATTCTTAAACCCATAACAATGACAAATACCCACCACCAAGGGAGTTCAAAGGGATCAAAGGCAAATTCGTTCAACGGGCATCTCAAAGGATATCCCCAAACCCCATCATACAACAATATCCCTGTTCCAACCCCGACATGAATTTAAAAATTGATCACTCAACACTTATGCACTATACTCATATGATCAGTACATCAATAATCACCATTGCCCAACAAGAATGATCACACAATTTATAATCATACTAGGGAATTTAAATCGACCAAACCCTACTTCTCATGTTTATACAATCATTTTCTCATGGGAAAACTCAATGTTATCAATACACACACAATCATCCATCAATATACAAAAATCATAACAAGTGTATGCCGAATTTAACCAATGAAATTTACCTTTTGAGAAAATGAAGAACAATTAATCGCAATGAGAAACTAGAGAAGAAGCCAAAACCCTAGGATAGTGTTCGCTGAAAAGTCTCGCAGGAAATCGGTGGGTGTGAACGAGAATGGGGTCAGAATAGTAGAAGGTTTAGTGTGGGGAAACTTTTGGGAGAAGGACCTGTTTAAAAATGAGGGAAATTAGGGGTAAAATGAATATTTGACCCCTTATATACTCAACCTGGTCGACTTTAAAAATTCTAAAGATCGGTCCTATGAAACCCTGACTACTAAAAGTAGGGCTTCCTATGACTCGTAGGTCCCAGTCTCGTAGAAGACTCAACACATAGAATAATTCAAAATTCATACCTGGGCACTACGAACCCCACTTTCGTAGGGGACCCTACGAATCGTAAGGTTGGCTCGTAATGTTGTGCTAACTTTAATTTATCTCTGTTTTCCTCTACGAGGTATGACTACGAGTCGTTGTATGGAGTAGGACTCGTCAGCCTGGTCATAGAGGCTGCTCCAAATGCAAATTTTTTCAAACTTCCAGCTCTTGATTTTTGCTTGCAAATCACATCTTCAAACATACCAATCTTCATAGCAACTTAATTGATTCAATGTCTTAACACTCAAAGCAAGCATCAATCCACTACCTAATAAGCCAAATAACCAAAACAAACTTAAAACAAGCTAAAAACATAAAAGATACTTGGGTTGCCTCCCAAGAACCGCCTTATTTAACGTCGTGGCTTGACTTAGTCAT
This sequence comes from Solanum medicagineum, assembly GCA_026153255.1. Lineage (NCBI taxonomy): Eukaryota > Viridiplantae > Streptophyta > Magnoliopsida > Solanales > Solanaceae > Solanum > Solanum medicagineum. The sequence continues at coordinate 5,195 of JAPFFP010042378.1, read as the reverse complement.
CATCAATCATCAAAAATCTTTAATGTCCCACACCTCACTCATGAATTCATCCAAGTGCTTCATTGATTGCCGGATATCAAACACAACTTCTGCATCATTAACCCTGAACTGAAGTTGACCGAAATCCATATCCATCAATGCTCTCCTAGTGGCCAGAAATGGTTTACCCAATATAATAGGTACTTCAAAATCAACCTCGCAATCAAGAATCATGAACTCAGCGGGGAAGATGAATTTATCAACTTCTATAAGCATATCAAAAAGTATCCCTTCCTGCTTTTTCACTACTCTATCCGCCCATCAATTCAACCATTCGAATCGTCTCCCCTAAGATTGACCTCTTTTCCAAATAAAGTGAATACCACATTCATCAAAAACATATGGCCATATCTTGAGTAACCACATTCTTGTTGGAGTAGGAGTACCAAGACCAAGCTTTTTGAACACGACAAGAGGCATTAGATTAATACTTGCTCCGAAGTCACACATTGCTCTTATGAATTCTATTCACTAATGGTGCAAGGAATAGTGAATGCACTGGATCATCCCGCTTTTGGACTAGGAATTTGGTCATGATCGCACTACATTGCTGGAGCTCTTGCAAAAGCTATTGGCTCAACGTGCGCTTCTTTGTCACCAAATCCTTCATGTTCTTGGCATGCCTGGGCATCTTCTCCAAAGCTTCTAGAAGGGGAATGTTGATGGACAATTGCTTTAACATCGAAAGGAAGTGTTTGAATTTCCTGTCATCCTCCTTTTTCTTAAGTCTTTAATTAAAGGGGGAGGAGGTTTTAGAATTATCTTAGCCTTTTCTTGCTCTCTCACTTCTTGTCTTTACATTTCGTCACTCTCCAAACCTTCTTTCTTAACCACAACTTTACTATCAATACCCTTCTCTCAAGCTTCATCCTCAACCACTGGCATAGGGGGATCTAAGGTGCTTTTACCACTTCTAGTCATGACTGCCTTGTAATGCCCATCATTCTTTGGATTTTCAACAGTATTTCTTGGTAAAGTGCCCTTTTGGTGTTGGTTCAATTGAGAAGAAACTTGGCCAAATTGTTGCTTTAATTGTTTAATGGCTACTGAATGAGACTCTATCTTTTGGTTTATACTAGAAATATTCAATTTCATTACTTTTAAGGTCTCATCTTGATGGTCGGCCCTCTTCAACAACTTGTCGAACATCTCCTCAATCCTATAAGTACTTGACCCAGCATCACGGTTGTGGGACTGCACATCAGGACCATTTCTAGAACCATCTCTTCTACCCCATTCGGCATCCGACACCTTTCCCTTTCATAATAACCACCTCGCTTTCCCCTATACAGACCCTCAAGGTTCTAGTTCCGACCTTGGTTTCCAAAACCTTGCCTCTAATAGTCTGAATTGGACCCTTGGGGGTTATTCCAAAAACCTGCCGATTGGTTACTCACAAAGCAAGCATCTTCATCAAAGAATGGTTTTTCATACATGGGTGCCTTAGGAGGTTGGTGGGTAATTGCTTGAACACTTGTTTGGTTTTGCTTTAAGACCAACTCTATGCTTGTACGAAGTTGAGCAAGTTGTTGCATGATCTCCTCATTGGCCTTAGCTTGCTCATTATTTGTTTTTACCGTACAAGAAGTCTTCATAGCATATTTCTCTCTTTGACCCCATGATCTATTCGTTTTAACCACTTGCTCCATTCTTTCAGCGATTAATAGAAAAGCTTGATCAAGAGACATGCCGCCCATGATTGTGTTGGACAAGATTGACTATTCTCGTCAAGTGCCCGATGAAAGATCTCAACCAAGGCATCATCAATAATTTTATGGTTCGGAACAATCCTCAAACATTTGGTGGGCCTTCCCTACGTAATACTAATCGAGTCACCCGACAATTGTTTAAAATTGTTTATTTGATCTTTGAGCTTAAGCTTCTTGGACCTTGGGAAATACCTTTCCAAGAAGGCTCTTTGTAGATTAGCCCAACTTGTGATTGAACTTTATGGAAGCTTGGACAACCAAATAGCCACATTTTCCATTAGATATAGAGGGAACACTCTCAAACCAACAGTATCCATAGAAATATTTTGGGTCCCCATCACACTCTTGCAAACAAATGTAACATTGTGGAGATGACTATATGGATCCTCCGAAGGTAGCCCTATGAAAAAACCACGATTTTGAAGTATTTATAGAAGACTATCAGACACAATGAACTCTGTTTCCGCCTGAAGTGGTGGCAAAACTATAGTTCCAGTAACATCCATAGCCATAGGGTTCAATCTATATCGGTTCCATCCATATGCATTTTCATTGAACGCCCTATGGTGTGGCCTATTCTCCCTTTGTGCTAGGTTTTCATTTTTACCCATATCTTCCTCAAGTTGACCAATAGCTTCATCAATCACGACATCCTCATTCTCTTAGGTCATTCTTCTGGTGATTCGGTGGATCTCCAAATTGATTGGAATTAAGGGATTGCCTTGACTCGTTAAATTGGTCCTATAACCTAGTATACCCTGCAAATAAAACTAAACAACAAAAACAAGAATAAAATTAAAATACAAGAGAATGTAGAAATTAACACTTGAATTAAGCAATAGTGAAATCAAGTCAACAACCTAGTCGTATTCCCAACAATGGCGCCATAATTTTTTATGTTCACACTCCAACAGTAAAGCGGTCGCAGTCATGTATAAACCTAACTAGAGGTTAGGGTCGAATCCATAGGGAATACGGGGTTTTACTATGTTGATCCACTAACAATCAATTCAAGCATCGATCACTATATTCTCTAAAGTGGGGTGGGGGTTGTGATTCAAAATGAAGAACAAAAAAAACACTACACTATTTATGCAAGAGGACAATCAAATTGAGGGACAACTTGGGAATTATGTTCCCCATGATTCGTTGACTCAATTACCCTAGACAACATGACCCTAATCAAGACATTGCATGTAGGATGGTAACTTAGGTTCTTCCGGCCCTCTTGTGAAGGTGAAGGTCGAATTTCACCATGGTGCTTGGTCGGCAACCATGCTGTGCCAACTAATCGTTACCCATTGTCCCAGTCAACCTCCCCTTGGTCAGGTATAGTTGATTAGATGAGAACACATCAATTGGATCTTGTAATCTACTTTTTTTTCCTATTCATCACTACCTTGGTCGAGATCATGATAGTAGGTGGGGTTTGGTGTTGGACACCACCAAACAACATTCAAAGTAAAGGGAAATAAACAATACATGAAAATACCCAACCAAAGTAATGCATAAAGTCTAGGTTATTTCAAGTCAACTCCTCATGGTTCCCACAACCCCTAGTTGTGGGTGCTTAGCTACTCATGGCAAAGGCAAAATCAACAATAATGAATATAAAACACAAGGTTGAGATATTGCCCAAAAACAATGAACAACAAAAACACTTGAAGTTGAAACCACAAGCTTGGATTAATGGAAGATGAGTACAATGTGATTTTCAACCCGCAAAAATGGGTCTTCAAAATGAAAAGATAAAATCTACAGTAAACCCTAGAAAGGTTCTCTAAGAATATTCAATGTTTCTTCCTATTCTGTGGAATGTCGAATTCCTTTTCATCCCTATCATTAACTATTTATACTATTTACAAAAAGATCCTAAAAGTAAAATAAAAAATACATCTGGCAGCAGCTATGTCTCGCAGATACGACTGGTAGGATGACCTACCAGTCAGAATCGGGCTTTCATAGTTTGCACTTGACATTTTGGACTTGACTGCTACGATCCATAGCTACGAGTCGTGGTATGCTCTACGACCCTTAGTGTCTTCTCGTAGTCCTGAGCTGTAGTTCTTCGTCCAAACTTTTGGCACATTATTTCTTGCTATGAGGCCCTCTCCTACAAATCATAGTGCGACTTAGGACTCGTAGGTTAGCCTCAAATAGTTGAACTTCACTTTGCAAATTTCTAATTTTGCTCACTATTTCTTGCTACGAGGGCACCCTATGACTCGTAGCTTGTTCTGCGACTCGTAAGGTGGCTCGTATGTCCTATACTTCAACAAAATCTGCAATTTTCTCTCAAAATCATGCCAACCTGATTTTCTGCAAGAACAACATAAAAATACATAAAAATAAAAAGTCACATTAGGAACTTGCAAAATCCCTTGTTTCAGGCATCAAATGTGTTGTATTTTGACAATACATCAGATACCAATTGAGGACTTGTTACCTCAATCTTCATGGATGGTAGGATGTGACAATCATCAACCAATTGAGGGGTTGATACCTCAATCGCCTTTCCAAGGGGGTGGTCGGACTTGAACTCTATAAATATGGTCTCTTACTACAGATGTAATATTTTCTATATAAGCATGTTTTATTTCAAACATTATTCATGCATGCCATATTGCTATATGCTCATTTATTGCCTAATTATGCATTTTGATTATGTTTCCTATTATCTTGTTGCATTGGATCCTACATACTTAGTACATTCAAATTTACTAATGTATACTCTATGCCTACATGATGTTACCATGTTGGAACCAGAGCTCCACTTGATCATCGTCCTCTATGCGGCTAGTACTATATTCTCAAAGCAGGTTTGGTGAGTCCTCAACTCCGAGAATGATATATTATTCCTATGTATGCAAAGACTCTCTTTATCTTTTGTATGCTTCTGACTATAAGGGTGAGCCCGGAAAGTTGTCTTGGCCTCCGTTCAATTCTAAGTTTAGAGATGTTGGAAAAGTTATGTAATGATGCTATAAGCTTTGACTCTCTTGACTCTTGTATGTTTTAAGCTATGAAAGACTCCCTTAGTCCTTTTGCCCTTATTTCCATTCTCTTATTGATACTTAATTGCTTTAGCGACCAAGGATGTGTAATGATATGTTAAGAGGCTTGTTTGGGGTCCCTTCGAGTTCCCTATTCGTCATGTCACATCTAGGCCCCAGGCTTGGGTCGTGACAGTCAGTAAAGATCTCATAATGGAGTCCATACAAATAGTGACGCTATAACTTCAACACAAACACAATCGCAGCCAACTCAAAATCATGAGTTGGGTAGTTCTTCTCATGGGCCTTCAAATATCTAGAGGCATAAGTGATAAACTTCCTTATTGCATCAACACACAACCTAACCCACTCTCAAGACATCACAGTAAACAGTGAAATCAACACCCTCTTCTAGCATTGCTAGAAGAGGAGTTGTAGTCAACAATAACGTGAG
>JAPFFP010042377.1:0-14179 GCA_026153255.1 Solanum medicagineum | reverse complement strand
AACGGCCTAGTCACATGTATTTTCTTTTGGATTGTATCACTATTTACTTGCATAAAGGCATGTTAAATATGGAAATTTGTTATGAAATGTATAGAAAGTGCATAGATATAATAGGTTAGTTCTCCCGAGCCTTATCGGCAACGGGTGCCGGTCCGCCCTAACGGGACTTGGGGCACGACACTCTGTTTAGATAGAATATTTAAGCTAAGCTAGTAGGAGATGCTAGCTTCTTGAGTCCTACAAGAATTTCAATTCTCTCACTTTATTTAGGGTCGAGATCCCCTCAATTTGACTTAAAACTTATTTACACTCTACCCTCTTCAGCGTTAGACATACGTATCGCCCTCTAATTTGAGATTCAAGAACTTTTAAAAATAGGCTCTAATTTGAAAAGACATATCATGTTTCATTTGCATAGTACTAGTATTTTAATACGCGGGGTGTTACATAATGGAAGGGTGAGAAGGGGGTTGGTAATGTGGTGCTTTGGGAGGAGTTCAAATTGGCTTCCCTTAACAGATTTTTCTCTCTTGAGCTTAGGGAATCAAAGTTAGTAGGGTATATGAACTTGAAATAAGGTGCTTTGAGTGTGAGGGACTAGGCCCTCAAATTTAATCAACTTTCAAAGTATCCTCCTCGCTTGGTGGTCGATCCTAGATCAAGGATGAATAAGTTCGTTATGGGGGTCTTCGACTTAGTAAGTGAAGAATGCCAGTCTACCATGCTAATTAGTGAAATGGAGTTATCTCGGTTGATGACATTTGCTGAGCAAATGGAGGAGGAGAAGATGTGGAAGAGAAGGGGGCATAAGGCCAAGAGGGCTCGGTTTGAGGCTAAGTTCCAAAAGGGTGCTAGATTTCATCAAAGCCAAGGGCCCTCTCAAGCTACTAATAGGGGGTTTGCCAATGACTTCTCTAGGCCTCAAAGGTGTTGGTGGTGTGACTCCTATTTATGGGTGTCCTTGATGTGGAACAAATCATAGAGGACCATGTTTGAAAGATTCTAATGCATGCTTTAGTTGTAGGGAGCTTGGGCACTAGAAGGTAGATTGTCCAAGAAACCGTGGCAATGTCCAGGGTGCTAATGCTGTCCCATTGGGTAGAGGTAGTCCTTAAGGTGGTAACCCAAGGCACAATCGATTTTATGCTCTACATGGGAGGCAAGGGGTTAGTGAGGTCCCCGATGTTGTTACTAGTATGTTGAAAATCTTTGACTTTAATGTGTATGCTTTGATTGATCCAGGTGCCACTCTTTCCTTTGTTACCCCTTTTGTTGCTAAAAAGTTCCATGTTGTCCCTGAGTTGTAGCATGACTCATATGAAGTGTCTACTCCTATTAGTGCCTCTATTGTTGCTTGGAATGTTTATAGGAGTTGTCCTATTTGGATATTGCATAAGTTGTTGCCTTGTGATCTTGTTGAATTAGACATGGTAAATTTTGATGTCATTCTTGGGATGGATTAGTTTCATGCCTACTATGCGTCTATTGATTATAGAACACATAGGGTCAAGTATCAATTTCCTAATGAACCCGTCCTTAAATGGGAAACTCAAGATGTGGTAGTCAAGGGTAGATTCATTTCATGCATTAAAGTCCATAAGTTGATTTCCAAGGGATGTTTGTATCATCTTGTGAGGGTTAAAGTTGTGGAGTCCAAAGTCCCTTCCATTGAATCGGTCCCCATTATAAACGAGTTTCTTGATGTCTTCCCAAATGACTTTCCTGGTGTCCCTCCTGTAAGGTAGATAGATTTTGGCATAGATCTCCTCCGCGACACTCAACCTATCTGCATTCCCCCTTACCATATGGCCCCGGCGGAGTTGAAGAAGTTAAAAGAGCAATTGAAAGATTTGTTGGAAAAGATATTTATTAGACCTATTCAATCACCTTGGGGTACTCTAGTGTTTTTTGTGAAAAAGAAGGATGGGTCACTTAGAATATGCATTGACTATCGGCAACTAAATAGGGTCACTATAAAGAATAGATATCCTCTTCCAAGGATTGATGACTTGTTTGACCAATTACAAGGAGCTAGCTTCTTCTCTAAGATTGATCTTCGGTCTGGGCATCATTAAGTGAGGGTGAGGGAGTGTGATATTCCTAACACGGCCTTCCGGACTATATATGGGCATTATGAGTCTATTATGTCTTTTGGGTTGACTAATGCGCCGACCATCTTCATGGACCTAATGAATAGGGTCTTCAAACCTTACTTTGATTCCTTTGTTGTGGTCTTCATTGATGATATATTGATCTATTCACATGGTAGAGAGGAGCATGTAGGTCATTTGAGGGTTGTATTGCAAAGGTTGAGGGAGGAGAAATTGTATGCCAAATATGATAAAAGGAGGCCAAAATGATGGAGTTCATGAATTTGAAGCAAGGTAATATGAGTGTGAGGGAGTGTGCCCTCAAGTTCAACCAACTCTCTAAATATGCTCCACACTTGGTGCCCGAACCAAGGTATAGGATGAACAAATTCGTGATGGGTGTGTCCGATTTGGTGAATGAGAAGTGTCATGCTGCCACGTTGATTAGTCATATGGATATGTCCCGCCTCATGACTTATGCTGAACAACTAGAGGGGGAAATATTGAGAAAGAGGAGAGGTAATGAGGCCAAGAGGGCCCATTTTGAAGGAACGTTCCAACGTCCCAAGGGTAGCCACTTTCATCAAGGCCAAGGGTCTTCCCATGCTCCTAATAGAAGGTTTGATAATGACAACCCAAGGGCCCAAGGAGGGGGTGGTGTAGTGCCTAATTTTATGTGCCCAAGGTGTGGTAGAGGCCATGGTGGTCCATGTTTGAGGGACATTAATGCTTGCTATAGTTGTGGAGAAGTGGGCGCAAGAAGATTGATTGCCCTCGTAATCAAAATAAGGGTAGAGATGGTCTTCCAAAAGGCCGGGGTGTAAATGTGGTTCCTTTGGGAAGAGGAGGGTAACAAGGTGGTTCCCCAAGGCACAGTTTGTTCTATGCACTCCAACGGAAGCAAGGGGTTGATGAGGTGCCCGATGTCATCACTGCTATGTCAAAAGTCTTTGATTTTGATTTTTATACACTGATAGACCTAAGTGCCACTCTTTCTTTTGTTACTCCGTTTGTGCCGTAACGTTTCATGTTGAAGACGAATTGTTTTGTCAGCCATATGAGGTGTCTATATTCATGGTGCTTCCATTTTTGCTAGAAGGATCTATAGAAATTGTCTCGTTTTGATTTTGCATAAAATATTGCCTTGTGATTTTGTTGAGTTAGCTATGGTGGATTTTGATGTCATTCTTGGGATGGATTGGTTGCATGCATATTATCCCTCTATTGATTGTAGAACCTATAGGGTCAAATTCCAATTCCCCAATGAACCCATCCTTGAGTGGGAGTGTCATGATGTGGTGGTAAAGGGTAGGTTTGATTCTTGTATCAAAGTTAATAAGTTGATTTCTAAGGGGTGTCTCTATCATCTTATGACGACGGTTGTGATGATCATTTTGACCAACTTCAAGGGGCTAGTCACTTCTCTAAGATTGATTTTCGGTCCAGGTATCACGAAGTGAAAGTGAGGGAGTGTGACATCCCCAATACAGCCTTCCAGACTAGGTATGGGCACTATGAATTCGTTGTTATATTGTTTGGATTGACCAATGCACCGGCTATCTTCATGGATCTTATGAATAGGGTCTTCAAACCCAACCATGATTTGTTCGTGGTGGTACTTATTGATGATATCTTGATCTATTCCCATAGTGTGGAGGAACAAGTGGGCCACTTGAGGATGGTGCTACAAATCTTGAGAGAGAAGAAGTTGTATGCCAAATATGAGAAGTGTGAGTTTTATTGAAAGAGGTTGCCTTCCTAGGTCATGTGGTGTCGGATACTGGTATTAAGGTGGATCCTAAGAAGACGAAGGTAATTAGAAATTGGCCTAGACCTTTGACTCCATTCGACATTAGAAGTGTAGTGGGCTTAGTGGGTTACTACCGGAGGATTGTGAATGGGTTCTCTACTATTGCTTCTCCCATGAATATGTTGACCCAAAAGAAAGAAAAATTTGCGTGGACCGATAAGTGTGAAAAGAGTTCCCAAACCTTAAAAGATAAGCTTGTGTCCGCTCCTATCTTGTCTCTACCGGAAGGGTTAGAAGGGTTTGTCGTGTATTTTGATGCCTTACGAATTAGTTTGGGTTGTGCTTTGATGTGAAATGGTAAGGTGATAGCTTATGCCTCTAGACAACTTAACGTGCATGAAAAGAATTATCCTACCCATAATCTTGAATTGGCTGTCGTGGTATTTTCTTTGAAAATTTGGTGTCACTACTTGCATGGGGTTCATGTTTATGTGTTCACCGATCATAAGAGTCTCCAATAAGTGTTTACCCCAGATGATCTCAGCTTAAGACAATGAAGGTGGTTAGAGCTTCTTAAGGATTATGATATGAGTGTGCATTATCACCCCGGTAAGGCTAATGTTGTGGTCGATGCATTGAGTATGGTGTCTATAGGTAGCTTAGCCCATGTTGATGGTGTTGGCAAAGAAGTGGCTTGGGAGGTTCATCGGTTGGCTAGATTGGAAATTAGGTTGAAAGAGGTTGACAATAGTGGTATTGTGGTTGTTGATGGCTCAAAATCTTCATTGATTGATCGAGGACGTAAAGGCAAAACAAGATCTTGACCCCACTTTTTTAGAATTGAAGGCCTTGATAAGAGATGGCAAGGTGGAGGTTTTCTCCCAAGGGGGAGATGGTGCCCTTAGCTACCAAGGTAGATTGTGTGTGCCTTGTGTTGATGACTTGAGGGAGAAGATTCTTGATGAGGCCCGTAATTCTTTATATTCTATTCACGCCAGTTTTACCAAGATGTATAAAGATTTGAGGGAAGCGCTTTGGTGGGGTGGCATGAAGAGAGATATTGCTATGTTTGTATCCAATTGCCATAGTTGACAACAGGTCAAAGCCGAGAACATCAAAGATCAGGTGGCCTAGCCCAAGATATGGAGATTCCTACTTGGAAGTGGGAGGAAATTAACATAGATTTTATGGTTTGCTTGCCTAAGACAAGAGAGCATTTTGACTCCATTTTGGTTGTGGTTGACAAAATAACCAAGTCGGCTCATTCCCTACCAGTTAAGACAACTTATGGTGCCGAAGAGTATGCTAAGTTGTAGATTCATGAATTGGTTAGATTGCATGGGCTGCCTTTGTCTATCATATCGGATCGTGGTGCTCAATTCACTTCTCACTTTTAAAGCTTCTTCCAAAGAGGTCTTTGTACCAAGGTTAAGCTTAGTACGGCCTTTCACCCTCAAACGGATTGCCAAGCCAAAAGAACTATCCAAACTCTTGAGGATATGCTTAGAGCTTGTGTTTTGAAGTTTAAGGGTAGTTGGGATGATCATCTTCCACTTTATTGAGTTTGCTTACAAAAATAGCTATCATTCTAGCATTAGTATGGCTCCCTTTGAGGATCTCTATGGTAAACATTGTAGGTCCATGTTGGGATGGTTTAAGGTGGGGGAGATGGCTTTGTTGAGTCTGGATTTAGATATGGAGGCCATGGAGAAGGTGAAGATGATAAGGGAAGGGTTGAAAACAACCCAAAGTCATCAAAATTCCTATGTTGATGTGAGGAGAAGGGAGCTTGAATTTATAGTTGGCGATTGGGTTTATTTCAAGGTCTCACCCATGAAGGGTGTGGTTCATTTTGGTAAAAAGGGTAAATTGAGTCCGAGATTCATGGTTCCTTATAGAGTGTTGAGGAGGATTTGTAAGGTGGCCTATGAGTTGAAGTTGCCCAATGATATGAATATGGTACATCTGGTCTTCCATGTGTCTATGTTGAGGAAGTGTGTGGGTGACCCAAGTGCTGTTGTGCCTTGATGTTGTGGGTTATGTTGGAGACAACTTGACTTATGAAGAGTTTCTAGTAGAAATTTTGGATAGACAAGTGAAGAGGTTGAGCAACAAGGATGTGGCTTCCGTTAAGGTCCTTTGAAGGAATCAACAAGTTGAAAGTTCCACATAGGAAGCCGAAGTGGACATGCAAAAGCGATATCCCTATATCTTCCATTCCACTCAAGCCTAAGGTTCTAATCTAAGTCCACGAAATGATTTCAAGTCTTAAGATTCAGCCATCATGTCATTTGCCTACATTCATGTTTTAAATTGACAAGTTCAAGGTGATTTTGACACTTATTTTGAGATTTTTGAAATATTGTTTAAGTGCATTGTTGCATTCTGGTATGGGCTAAAATTATCTCACATACTTCTCTTATATACGTTTCTTTGACATTTGATGAATCTTCCCAAGAGAGAGATATTGAAACAACCCCAAAACGTGCCCGAAAATGTGCCTCGAAAATGCCCATAATCGTAATTTCCATTCATCTTAAAATTCGTATATGATATCAAATGTCTGACTTCATATTCATGATCAGGGGAAAAATTAAGTGGGAGATGGGTATAACCCCGATTTTAGAGAAACCATATTAAAATTTCATTTTCCAAAAACAATTCTTATCTAGTATCGATCCAGACCTTGGCGCGATGCGGCCAGGGCGTGGACATGTATATTTTTGTTGTCAACTCACTTTTTTGTCCAACGCTTTAAGGTCTTGGTTCTAAGACTTCCTATGCATAAAAACACCTATACTTAGTCATTTTTCAACCTTATATCATTCAAGACATTCCCCAAAACCCTCTCTAACATAGCCAAATATTTTAATCAAAATCAAGTGTCCCAAACTCATTCCAGATCTCAAGAAATTCAATCAAGTTTCAAGTTCTCATCTGAATCTTCATCAAGGAATCTCCAAAGTTGGGTACGAGATTTTCAACAATTGGGTCTGTTCACATATGGTGCCCAACCTTCCTTTTTATGCAAATTACATATTTTCAAGTTGATTTATCTATGTCTACTTCTTACTATGAATTTGATTATGAACTATGTTGGGGTTTATAAAAGTGTGACTGTTTAAGCATATTTTGAGCTATGAATCTATGATCTATTTTGAGATTTCATGAAGGGTTTCAATGTATATTGTATGAGGCTGTTAACAAGTGTTGGTGGTTGATTTACGTTAAGTTTTCTTACATGATTTCACTCTTGAATTGCATGATTTGAAACTACCACTACACACCCACCAAGTGCTTGATAAATTGTTTAGTTAAGGTTTCTTTAGTTATTGAAGGTTTATTGGATGACTTATGAGTTAAGTGACTTTATGATGATGTAAGTAATGTATGAATGTGTTGATTTCATGAAAAGTATCTATAGTGTTTCAAGTTGACCACACCTTGAGGGGATGCTATGTCTCAATCACCTTGTCGAGAGGGGGGCGCGCGCTAGGCCCGTACTACCACGTTGAGGGGCATATACCTTTACAACCTTGTGGGGGGGATGCTAGGCCCATACTTCCATGTTGAGGGGTATATACCTTGACCACCTTATCGGGGGGTGCTAGTCCCGTAGTGCCAATTGAGGGGTAGATACCTCAATCACCTTCCAAGGGGTGCTAGGCCTTGGATTCCAAGTACTAAGTTTCTTGATCTATGGTGTTGGTCTCTTCCAACACATGTACTATGTTTCCTTATAAGTATGTTTTACTTCAAGCATTTATCATGCATGTCATGTTGCTAATATACCATCTCTTTCTTATATATATGCACTTTCATTATGTTGGCTATCTCTTGTTGCATTGCATCCTACATACTTAGTACATTCAAAAGTATGAATGCATACTCTATACCTACATGATATTACCATGTAGGAACCGGAGCTCCACTTAATCATCCTCCTCCTCCACGTGGCTAGTACTATCTCTTGAAGCAAGTTTGGTGAGTCCTCAACTCCAAGGACAATAGCTATTGATCCTATGTTATGTAAAGACTCTTTTTCTTTGTTTAGATGCTTATGACTGTGAGGATGAACCCAGAAAGTTGTCTTGGCCCCCGCCCGATCTATGTTTTAGGTGTTGTTGGACAAGTTATGTATGCTTTAAGTTTTGACTCTTTGATGATGTATGCTACGAAAGGCTTCCCATATTCCCTTTATCCTTATTTCTATTCTCTTACTTTTGTTTAATTGCTTACGCTAAGAGGCTTATTTGGAAACCCATTCGCCGTGTCACGTCTAGGCTATAGGCTTGGGTCGTGAAAAAGGTCTTTCTGAAGCTTCATCAGATGAAACCCCCTATGGTCCATAGAACACTATAAGAGCTATAGAGGGGTGTCGTAGAACACAAGTCCAGTTTTGCAGCAGCAAAGTATGAAGGCCTGATTATGGGTCGTGGAACACAATAGGGCCCGTAATGCAGTTTGTGAGATATGCTGGTCCAGTTATCTTATTTTGTTTACACCATGTACTTTAAAGCATCATAAATAGGTTTTTAGGTTATCTTTCTTAAGGAGTTCGGACAGTTGATGGAAAAATAGTGAGATTGAATAGAGAAAAATTGGAGAGTTTTTAGAAACACGTGTACACTTTGCTTCGCTCTTCTAATTCTAATCTGATGATTCTCATTGAAGCTTGGATTTATTGTGCTTAATTCAATTTTGTAACTGCTCTATTATGTTATTCAATTTTATATGTATTGAATCTACACAAATCATGAGTAGCTAAATCCATAACTAGGGTTTTGGGAACCATGAAGAAATAAGAAGGTGAAACTAGACAATTCATAAATCTTGAAAATTGTGCATGCATGTATTAATCAACTCTCTTTGTTATGCATGTTTTCTGGTGGTTGTCAATATTAAAACCTACCTAGTCTTACTAACTAGACCAAGGTAGTAATGAATAGGAAAAGAGATTAATTAACAGGATTCGATTGACGTCTTCTCATCTAATCAACCGAACTAGGCTGAGGGGAGGTTGTACTAGGGTAGTAGGTAACGGTTAGTAATGTCACATTGCATATGTGGGTCTAGTCTCATAGTGAAATTCACCTCTCGGGTGGGTCAAAGTGTTTGGTGAATTTAACTTACCGTCTTGCAAGCCACACACTAGAAAAGAATTAGGTGTTTGATGATACTACGTTAGGGAATCATAGGGAACACAATACCCTAGTTTCTCTCTATATTGGTTAAACTCTTGTGTTAGTTAGGATTACTTTTCTATTTGTAATTACAAACCCCCCTCCTTTGGGGAGATAAGCTGGTTAATCACTTAAATTGCATCAATTGAATTCTTCTAAGTCTACAGTATTCCCTTGGGTTCGACCCTAACCTTAGTAAGGTTCTATTTCTTGACAATGACCACTTTATCCTCAAAAAGGAGGTGTAACTTAGGCATCATCACTATGTCGTATGGTAAGGGGTATATGGAGATACTTACTGAAAAGGTCATGCTATGAGGTGAGTGTTGCTTTACCTTGGTAAAGTAGACTACTCTTTGTCTGGTGTGGAGTAAACATTGGAATTCCAAGTAGTAGCTCGCTTGGTCTTACATGTTAGTTATGTCCCTCTCCCACCTATGTATGATATATCTTGTGACTTGATGAATCTGCATGCACATTTTGACTAAGCATCTATCAATCATGATATATTAAGGTAGTATGAATTATTTATGATTATGCATATTGTTTCACTACAGATTATATTCCTTGTCGCATTCGCAACATGCATAATTACTATATTCCAAGTACTAACACATACTTTTTTGCCTACAAGATCTCACTATCTAAGGACTAAAGATCCTATTCATCCTCCACGTGGCTAGACATCTTGGTCGAATATTTCTTGTGGTGAATCCTCCATTCCAAGGACAATATCCATTTACTTTCATGCTTTATTAAGACTTGTATATTTTTTGGATATTTATCTTTTCAGAGTGGCCCCTATTCCACTGATGTTATAGGTGTTATTGATATAGATATGTATGTTGTAAGCTTGACTCTTGTTATGTTTATATTTTATGGAAGACTCCCTTTTTATGCTTGTTATATATTGTTGATGAGATGGAAGTCCTAAATTCCTAATACCCGTGTAGTGTGAGTCATACTTACCCACCCCATAGATATTATTTACTATGCATTCATGCTAATCCTCCTCCTTATGACATCCCCATAGCTTTATTACAAAGTCTCATTTCCCCTAGAATTATGTGTTTGTTTTTAATTATGCTTCCACAACTAAGGATGTGCCATGAAGTCTTAAAAGGCATGTTTTGGGTCCTTTTGAGTTCCCTATTCCGTGCAACGCCAAGGCTCTAGACTTGGGTCATGATAAGTTTGGTATCAGAGTACTATGTTGGTAGAGGCTCCTCGAAAATCCAACACACCTTGTCAAGTAGAGTCTTCTTCATGCTTCTAAAGTGCGCCACAACTATGAATAAGACATTGTGAGGCATTTTAGGAATGATTCACTTCTTCATATTCTATGTCATGCTTTAGGAGTTAAATTAAGACTTCCTATTTCTAATGGATAATCTTTTGTTATTTCAGATCATGCCTCAAAGAAGAGTGGCACAAAGAACTCCCACTCTTGAGGGTGAACCGGCCCTTCCAGCTCCACAAGTCCCCCAAGGAGAAGAAGGGGTCACTCATGCTGAATGCCAAAATATGGTCACTTCATTGGCAAGGCCGTGGAAAACTAAGGAGTTCAAGCTCCTCATACTCCTACCTTCGTTTCAAGAGTCAGGAATTTTACAAGAATGAATCCTCTTGAGTTCTATGGCTCCAAAGATGAAGAAGACCCCAAGAATTCATCAATAAGGTGTATAAGGTTCATGAAATTATGGGGGTAAGCTCGGAGGAGAAAATGAAACTAGTGGCCTATCAACTAAAGGGCCTTGCTCAGTTGTGGTTTGTTCAAAAGAAGAGGGACAGGATGAATGGAGAGACTATCTCATAGGAGGAATTCATTTCCACCTTTCTCAACAATTTTTCTTACCCATGAAGCTAAGGGAGGCAAAGATGACAAAGGTTATGAACCTCAAACAAGGTTCCATGAGTGTTAGGGACTACTCCCTTAAATTCAAAAGCTTCTCAAAGTATGTTCCTCACTTAGTCGCCAATCGTAGGGCAAGGATGCACAAGTTTGTATCGAGAGTGTCCGACTTGATCAATAAATATTGCCACACCACCATGCACATAGGAGATATGGACTTATCTTGGCTCATGACTTATGCCGAGCAACTTGAAGGAGAAAATCTAGAAAGAGATGGGGTGGAGAGTCCAAGAGGGCTCATTATAATGGTGTATTTCGAGGTACTAAAGGTGGTCGTTTTCAATAAGGTCTCAAATTCCAAGGTCAAGGGTCCTTTAATGCTCAAGGCCAAAGGTTTTCTAATGATAGGGTGCCCAACCCTATAGCTCAAGATGTCAATGGTGGGATGACTCTTCCAAGGTGCCCCAAATGTGGAAGAATCATAGTGGTGCATGTTTAAGGAATATGGGTGCTTGGTTTGGGTGTGGCAAGATGGGCCACAAGATTGTGGATTACCCAAAAAGGGTAGAGATGGTCTCATCAAGGACAAGTTGCTCATGGTGACCAAAGGGAAAAAGGTGTCCAACAAGGTGTAGATGAAGCACCCGATGTTGTTACTGTTATGTTAAGGATCTATAATTTTGATGTATATCCTGGTGGCGCTCTCTCTTCCATTACTCCTTTTGTTGCTAATAGACTTCATGTGTGTGTTGAGTTGTTGTGTGAGTCGTTTTAAGTGTCTACCCCCGTTTGTGAGTCCATTGTTCCTAAAAAAAAGTCTATAGGGGTTGTTTCGTGTTCATATTGCATAAAGTCTTGCCTAGTGATTTTGTTAAACTTGACATGGTAGATTTTGACACATTTCTTGGGATAGATTCAGTACATGTATATCATGCATTTATTGATTGTAGGACACACAAAGTTAAGTTCTGATTTCCTGACGAACTCATCCTTGAGTGGGAAGGTCATGACTTGGTGGTAAAGGGTTAAGTCCTAGAAATTGATTTCTAAGAGTTGCATTTATCATCTTATAAGGGTTAGGGATGTTGAGTTTAGAGTCCCTCTTATTGAGTTAGTTTTGGTGGTTAATGTGTTTCTTGATATTTTTCCCAATGAGCTTCCTGGTGTCCCTCTCGAAAGGGAGATATATTTTCGTATAGACCTCCTCCTCGATACCCAACCCATTTCTATTCCCCCTTTTTATATGACCCAGAAGAATTGGAGGAGATGAAGGACCCATTGAAGGATTTGTAAGAGAAAGGTTTCATTAGGCTTAGAAATCACCTTGGTGTGTGCCGATGTTGTTTGTAAGAAATAAGGATGGATCAATTAGAATGTGCATTAACTACCGATAACTCAATAAGGTCACCATGAAGAATAAGTATCCGTTGCCAAGTATAGATGACCTATTTAATCAACTACAAAGGACTAGTCACTTCTTATAGATTGACCTTTGATTCAGGTATCATCAATTGAGGGTAAGAGAGTGTGATATTCCCAAAACGTCCTCCAGAACAAGATATGGGCATCTTGAATTTGTGGTGATGTCCCGTAACTAATGCTCTGATGATATTTACGGATCTCATAAATTGGATCTTTAAATGCTACCGTGAAATGTTTATGGTGGTATTCATTAATGATATTTTGATTTATTTCTAGAGTGAAGGAGAGCATCTGAAACATTTAAGGATAATGTTCCAGACGTTTAGGGAAGAAAGGTAGTTTGCTAGGTTTGACAAATGTGAATTTTGGTGGATTCGAAAAAGATATAGGTGGTAAGGAATTGGCCTAGGCCTTTAACTCCAATGGATATTAGGAGTTTTTTAGGCTTTGCAAGGTACAAACAGATATTTGTTAAGGGTTATTCTTCAATTTGCCTCTTCCTTGACAAAATTGACACAAAAAGAGGCCAAATTTTTATGGACCGATGAATGTGAATGGAGTTTCTAAACTTTGAAAGATAATCTTACATTCGCTTCTATTTTATCCTTACCGGAAGGGTTAGAAGGGTTTGTGGTTCATTGCAATGCTTCAAGAGTCGATTTGGGATGTGTATTGATGCAAAGTGGCAAAGTCATTGCCTATGCTTCTATGCAACTAAAGATGCATGAGTATAATTACCCCACCCATGATCTTGAATTAGCGGCCGTGGTATTTTCTTTGAAGATATGGCGTCACTATTTATATGGGATTCATATAGATGCGTTGGCTAACCATTAGAATCTTCAATATGTGTTAAGCCAAAGAGATCTAAATTTAAGTAAAAAGAGGTGGTTGGAACTCCTTAAAGATTATGACTTGAGTGTGCATTATCATTCGAGCAAAGCTAATGTCATGGCTGATGCTCTAAGTAGAGTGTCCATGGAGAGTATGACTTATATTGATGAATTGGCAAAAGAAGTTCACCGGTTGGCTAAACTACAAGATAGGTTAGATGAAGTCAAAAATGGAGGAGTGGTGGTTATAGATGGTTGTATGTCTTCCTTTATGGAATAGGTCAAATATCCAAACAAGACCTTCACCTCGCTTTGGTGGGTTTTGAAGTCATTGGTGAAGGATGGCAAGGTGGAGGTTTTTTCCCTGGGGGGATGGTGTCCTTAGGTACCAACGTAGATTATGTGTGCTCGATGTCGATGGCTTAAGGGGTTTGATCCTGAATAAGGCTCATAATTTATCCTATTCCATTCACGCCGGTTCTACAAATTAAAGATGTATAGCAATTTAAGGGAACTGTATTAGTGGGGTGGTATGAAAAGAGACATTGTTAAGCTTGTGGCTAGTTGCTATAATTGCCAACAAGTCAAAGTCGAACATCCAAAGTCGAGTGGCCTAGCAAAAGATATTGAGGTTCCTACTTGGAAGTTGGAAGAGATTCTCATGGATTTTGTGATTAGTTTACCAAAGACTAGACATCACTTTGATTCTATTTGGGTTATTATTGATAGAATAACAAAGTTGGCTCACTTACTACCAATTACAATGACTTATGGTACCAAAGATTACTCCAAATTCTACATTCATTAGTTTGTTAGATTGCAAGGAGTCCCACTGGCTATTATTCTGGATCGTGGAGCTCAAATTACTTTGTATTTTTGGAGATCTTTCCAAAGAGAACTTGGTACTAAAGTTAAGCTTAGCATGACCTTTCACCCACAAACGGATGGTCAAGCCGAAAGAACCATTCAAACTTTTGAGGATATATGCTTAGGGCTTGTATTTTGGAGTTCAAAAGTAGTTGGGATGAGTATCTTCCACTTATTGAATT